>CAUYRT010020332.1:0-19372 GCA_963574885.1 Lepilemur ruficaudatus
AGCCATTCCTACACTCCAGCAATAACTTAATGCTGCATAGAAGTGACCATGAACCACATGAATATATCCCACTAAACACATACCAAGTATCCCCCAATTGCATTTCTGCTTAGCCAGATCCTAAAAATGCCTGTAGCCCCCGCAATGTTAGTCAACCAGGAGATGTCTGAGTGGAATCAGAAAGCAGTCTTAATCACTCGTAGTTACTTTATTCTTTTTTCCTTTTTATTTGTACAAATTTAATTTATGGGGTACATATACAATTTTGTTATATGCATAGATTTCGTAGTGATCAAGTCAGGCCTTTTAACCGAATTATATACATTATACCCATTTGTAGTGAAAGTATTTTCACTTTGCAAACTTTACAAAACTAAGACCCTGTGAACATATTACTAGACTGCCTCCCAAGGTCTTGGAAGGGGCCTGTACAAGGGAGGGGTGTATATTAGTTTCCTATTGTCCCTGTAACAAATTACCATAAATTTAATTACTTAAGACAATACTAATTATCTTATAGTTCAGGAGGTCAGAAGGTCAAAATTAGTTTCATTGAACTAAAATCAAAGTACAGGCAGGGCTGCATTCCTTCTGGAGGCTCTCCAAAGAATCTATATCCATGCCTTCTCCAGCTTCCAGAGGCTGCCTATATACTCTGGCTTGTGGCCCCTTCCTCCATCCTCAAAGCCAGCAATGTAGCATCTTTTCTTTCCTCTGACCTCCACTTCCAACCCTGCATTTTCTCTAACTGTGACTCTCCTGCTTCCTTATAAGGACCCTTGTGCTTACAGTAGGCACATTTGGATAATCCATAATGATCTCCCCATCTCAAGATCTTCAACTTAATCACATTGGCAAAGTCCCTTTTACCATGCAAGGTAACATATTTATAGGGTTCTGAGGATTAGGAGATAGGCATCTTTGAGGAATTGTTATCCAACGTACCACAGGCCCCTGACGCTTCAACTTCCTTCTATTCAGGTAAATCTGCTTCTTCTTCCTCATTGCCAGAATCCATTAGGTCCTGAGTTCTGATTGTGAGAGTTCCAATGGGGTGCAGGATAGAGGGTATACCTGTAATTACAACTAAAATGAGTGTTGAAAAGGAAAGAGGAAAGATACTATGAAGGCAAATGATATAGGACCTAATTTAGATAGAAGGGCAATAGTGTTTTTGAATAAGTGATATTTAATCTGAGATTCAACGCATGAGGAGTTACTTATGCAATGAACAAGGGAAGTGTTCTAGACAGAGGGGAAAGCACATGTGGCCTGTGAATGGTGAGGGCAGGTCAGTGTGGCCGAGTTGTACTTCTACCATTGATTCCTTAGCATTGATTCCTGGCACATGGGAATATTAGCTTTGTAGTTCTCAACCCTGGGAGCACATCGCAATCACTACAGAAACTTAAAAAAATGCCAGTACCCAGACCCTAGTCAAGACCAAGTCAGAATTGCTTGGAAGTAGCGCCTAGGCATCAGTATTTTTAAAAGCTGCTCAGGGAATTCTGATGTGCAGCCGGGTTGGATTGAGAACCACTGTATTAGATATGACAGAGAGTGAATAAATGAATAAATGAAATGAATCATTTGCTTAGGGTAGGGTTTTCTTTTAGGAGGTTTTCTTCTTTTAGGGAAAAGAAAGGTTTTGGCTGTATTGGTTTATATATTCCTATCCAGTCTTAGAAAATACAGAAAGACTTTCGAAAACATCATAATTAAATGTGTATCAGATGAGACAAAATGATATAGCAATCACCCCAGTGTAACTACTCTTTGTGGAAAAGAGATGTGGTCAGAATACGGAGATGTTTAAAAAACACGCCCTATCTACAAAGTAAGAGGAATTTCTTGGTTTTGAGCTCTATTTTCCTGTTCCAGAGCCTGTTTTGGTTTTTTGTAGTGCTAATGAATGACCATGAGAGGGAGACACACTCCTGAAAAGTGTGGCTTCCACAGGTCTCCCAGCTCTCAGGCCAGACTAGCGTGCATGAATCAGCAGATTCCCAGACCTAACAACTCAATGATTAAACCACAGGATATGAGACAAGTAGCACATATTTATCTATACCAGAGTTAGATTCATTTCAGCTCACCAATAGTTTTAAACATTTAAACCACCAGAAAAAAATGAAGTGTGTATGTGTGCCAGACGTATTTGCAAAACCGTTTGAGGAAAAATGTGAAGCTAAGAAAATCGTTTCCTTGGCCAGGCAAGGTGGCTCATGTCTGTAATCCTAGCACTTTGGGAGGCCGACGCAGGAGGATCACTTGGGATCAGGAGTTTGAGACCAACCTGAGCAAAAGCAAGACTCTGTCTCTACTAAAAATGCAAAAATTAGCCATGTATGGTGATATGCACCTGTAATCTCAGCTACTCGGGAGGCTGAGGCAGGAGAATTGCTTGAGCTCAGGAGTTTGAGGTTGCTGTGAGCTAGGCTGATGCCACTGCACTTTAGCCCAGGCAACAGAGCCGAGACTCTGTCTCAAAAAAAATAGTTTTCTTCAGCCACTGGCACAATTAGAAAGTATCCAAGCAAATCTTTCACAAAGGGATCTCTCTCCTTTTGTTACTTGCAAAGTAAACATCTTAGATGTCCTTGAATTTCTAGAGTTAGTAAGATAACAGTTTGACCCCTGGAAAGAAAAAGAGTTTGGCTCCTTGCTGCAACACCCATGTGTTGTTTCTCTTTGCACTTACCTACACATGCCAGAATCACACAGATTTTCACACATACATTGGGTGAAATAATGTATGTCACAGGAACGTATAGAGTGCCTAGCCCCGATTAATCTTCCCCCTCAAACGTTAAGCAACTGAACATTAGTAAGGCGAGACCTTTTGCAAAAGTTTAAGCAAATGTTGTGCAAAGCCTATAAAGGTGACGGGTGAAATGCTGGGTTCAGTCAGAGAAGCAGAACTACTGTGAGTGTTACAGGATAGCAGGTTTACTCTAGGAATTCTACTCACACAATGGTGGCAGGAGTCCAGAAGTGAAGGTTTGGAAGGGAGTACTGGAGGATCAGGTAAAAGTCACAAAGTAGTCTGTGTGAGGATTCTGGGAAACCAAGTGTGACTTGAGTCCCGCCAAAGTGGGACCACAGAAGGGGAGCTGTTGCCTCTGTGGAGCTACTGCTTCTCTGAGTCCTCCACTGGACAGCTGGCATCTGTCTGGCCTGGGGCTCTGGTGGAAGCAGAGCCAGTGACCAGGAAGGGCTGGCTATGGAGTGGAGGGCTCAAGGACAAGCCAGAAAGTTCCAGGTACCTCTGCATCTACACATTGCTGTATCTGATTATAGAAAGACCTTCAGAGGGTAGTGGCCATTCCCTTACTGCCTCCCAACTCTCACGCAAGGTCCTCCTTGGGCTAATTCTAAACTGGAACACACAGGAGAGGGGATTCCGAGAACCATAGTCCCCAACTTAGTCAAATTGACAAAAAACAAACAAAAAATCCAGCACACAACTAATCTTGCAGATGAGAAAACTGAGGCCCATATAAATTATTTGCCACGTTGATAAATAGAGGCAGAAGCAAGCTCAGAATTCAGATCAAGGAGATCATCTTCCACCTTTCTATCATGCCTCTCATCTGTGGAACTTAAACACAAGTATTTCAAGCAGAAATTGTAGAAATATTTTATACATCACTTCTGAGTTTCCTTTCTAGGCTAAGAGTCAGTCTGTGAGGAGTTTGTGTACCATCACCATGCATAAATGACACTATCTTGATTCTGTCATCTCTGGGCACCTGGGTTACAGGGGTTCTTTAGTAAGAAGTTATGCTTGTGACCATGGAACTCAAAATAACTGAGTAGTGAGATATGAGCTATTAGGCATTCGAAAGTAGTACACTACTCCCCCCTTATCCATGTGGGATGTGTTCCATGACCCCCAGTGGATGACTGAAACCTCCGTACCAAACCCTATATATACCATGTTTTTTCCTATATATACACATACTTATGATAAAGTTTAATTTATAAATTAGGCACAGTAAGAAATTAATAATAAAATAGAACAATTACAGCAATATACCATAATAAAAGTTATGAGAATGTGGTATTTCTCTCTCTCAAAATATCTTATTGTACTGTACTTACCTGTTTTCCGATCAAAGTCAACCATGGGTAACTAAAACCCTGGAAAGCAAAACTATGGGCAGACAACTGTATCTTACTTGGGATGCAGGATATATGAGAACTTGGATTCCAAAGTTCCTAAGAAATGATACCAGCGAGTACTGTTGCATATCATCAAAAAAGTCAATAACAAGTCTTCAAAGCGTGTAAGAAGTGATGATGTCCACATATTTGGTCATTTAGTTTATACTTGAAAACAAACATCAGAAACTCTTGAAATTAATAGGTGTTTTAGTTCATTTTGTGTTGGTATAACAGAATACCCAAGACTGGGTGGTTTATAAAAAACAGGGATTTATTTCTTACGGTTCTGGAGGCTGGAAGTCCATTATCCACGTGCTGGGGAGAGACTTCTTGCTGCATCAACCCATGGTGAAGGCCAAAGAAAGGGTGAGAGAGGATAAAATAAGAACAAGAGATAGAACTCAAGCCTCAAGCACTTGTATCATCAGCACCAATCTATTCCTGAGGGTGGAACCCTCATGACCCAACTCAGGGGTGGGGAACCTGCAGCCTTAAGTCCACATGTGGTCTTCTAGTGCAGCCTTTTGACTGAATCCAAATTTTACAGAACAAATCTTTTTATTAATACATTTTTGTTCATCTTTCATCTTTTTATTTTATATTTTAAATGAAAGTATTTATAATACCAAAATATAAAATAAGTTTCAATGAAATAATCCTCCCAGATTGACTGGCACATTTAGAACACTGTCAGCCATAAGGGCTAAATTAACAGCTGCTATGCTCATGATTTAGTTCTAACTTCCCCCACCTGATTGGCACCACTACCACAGAAGGCTAGTTGGCGAGAGTTTATGGGGGTCGAGTATGCCAGTCTGTCATCACCTTTTGACAGTGGTGCACTGTGATTCTGTTTGAAGTGGAATTTGTGGATAGTTGCACAGCTCAACAGTATTTTTAAAGTCTGTCTGCTTAATAGCCGATCATGTCAAAGAAGATCAGGAGAATGCTGAAGGAAGAAAACAGATTTTTTAATGAGGATTGGGAATTGCAATATTGTTTCTGCTAAAGATAAGATGATTTGCTTGCTTTGTAATACTGCAATATCAACACTAAAGACATTCAATGCTCATCAGCATTATAATATTCACAAGGACCCCCCAATATTTTAAATTAGAGGGAGAGGCATAAAAGCTTGTATTGCAGAAATTAAAAGATGAAAAGCAAAAGCAAAGACAGTTCTTTCAAGCAACAATAAGACCTGGAAATAATTCCACTGAAACAACTTATAATGTAGCTTATATACTCAGAGAAAAAGGGAAGCCATTGAATGATGTAGAAACTGTGAAAGAATGCATTGTCAAAGTTGTAGAATGCTTAGACACTGATAACATTTCAAAGTACAAACAAGTGCCTCTTTCAATGAGGACCATAACTGATTGGCAGCATGAATTAGCCTTCAACTTAACAACTTCATGCAATACTTCAAGAGGAAAATATATACTATTTAATCGCTTTGGATGAATCAATTGATACTACTGACTATGTGCAAGTTTTATACTTCATTTGGGTCATAACAGAAGATTTTCTTTGCTACGAACAGTTACTTGCTTTGGGCACTCTTGCAAATAGAACCATGGGAATAAATATCTTCAAAAACTTTCAAGTTAGATTGAATTTGGTAAATTAGTGAGTGTATGTACAGACAGTGCACCTTCCATGACAGGAAAATACGAAGGGTTTACTGCACAGATAAAAGAAGTATTAACAGATCCAGATCCTCTCATATTTTTTCATTGTATCTTGCTTGCATCAGCAAAATCTCTGTGCTAAAGCTACTCTTAAGTGACACTTTATAACAAGTTATAGGTATTGTTAACTATATTAGTGCAAATGCAACATGACGTTAGTTTCTAACATGCTAAAGTTGAAGGATGAGGTATTCAGTATGGATCTGCCATATTATTCTAAAATGTGTTGGCTATCACAGGGACAGGTGTTAGCCAAAATTTTGTGTCTACCAAAATAGATAGATTAATTTTTCTGAAGAATAGAATCAGCAATATGAATTACTGAAAGAAGATTTCTATAGGAGTATAGCATTTCTGTGTGATATCATGTCAAATCAAAATGACTTGAAGATTTCTTTATAAGGTAAAACTAAGTCTCTATATGATATGTGGCAAAAAAATCCAAGCATTTTGGAAAAAGCTATCTTTTTTAAAAACACTTCTTCAAAAGGAAATTTCAGATCAACATTTTCTCCAGTTAGTGAAGGTCACTGATGAGTAGGATGATATATGCAAATCATTTGAAGAATACACAGATGTTACAGACCTGTTAATTGGAAAATGTAATGAAAGGTTCACTGACTTTGAGAATTATGACATCATACTCAAATTAGCATTTCAGCCTCACCTAGTTGATATCCCCAAGGCACATAAAGAACTACAGATGGAATTGATTCAGCTCTTAGTAGATGACATTTTAAAGTCATTGTTTGATGCTAATAAAGATCCAGTTGAAATATGGAAAAATGCAGTAGAATGCCCAGGCCTTTATCAACATGCCCCAAAAATGCTTTCTTGCTTTTCAAACCTTTATTGCTGTGATTCTACATTCTCCTACCTACCCCAAATCAAGACACCCTTAAGGTCACAAATGACTGACACCCATCCAGAGGATCAGCTGAAACTGTGGACCTCTATGCTGCAACCAAATATTCCAATGCTTTCCAACAGAAAGCAGACACAACAAAGTCATTAGAAGGTTAGTTGACTTTAAAATTAACAAATAAGTTTTCATTTTTTGAAGTTATTAAGTACTCTGTAGTTAGATTTTTACAAAATAATGTATATTGTTAAGTATATCTAATTGAAGTTTCTTGAATGCAGCCTTATCTGAGTACAGCTAAATTAACGCGACCTTCCAATGTGAAAAGGTTACCCACCCCTGACCTAAACACTTCCCATTAGGCCCCACCTCCCAAATCTGCTACACTAGGGATTAAGTTTCCAACGAACAGGCTTTTTGGGGAACACATTCAAACCATAGCAATAGCTTTGGAAATTCTCTCAGAAGTAGGCAAGGAAAGACAACAGAAGATAATACCAGGAAAGCTCATAGTCCAGACTAGTCTTGCCTTTCCTTCATTCCTTTCTGGCCCTAAATTTCCTTTGTAATCTTTTAATATTCCCACTCCTTGTGACCAGGCTAGTTCAGGGCTTGTTAAGTATGGGCAAAGGTAAAGCTAAGGCTTCATGCTGGTCCCAATGGCCCTGGGATGTCTGCTCAGTTCAGATACCGAGCAGATGTGAAGATTCTAGCAATCTGTGTAGTTAAAGGGTTTGCTTCAACCCTAGAATGAAGCTTAGCTCACCCTAAGGACTCAGACTGAACTGAAATTTTAGGCTTAGAGGAACCTTAACTCTCACATTAATCTCAAAAACAAACTCCTGGGGATCGTTCAGACAGAAGCAAAGCAAATCTCCTTCTCAGTCTTGGAACATACTCCAGGAACTATATCAGACCTGCCTCAAAACACTGATCCTGTGGTTTCATTTCCACCTTTACAAAATTGTGATGCCAATGACAGGGTAAAGCCTGAGGCTATTCTACTCTGACTTTTGAGGATATTGCATACTCTGACAACTATTTTCTGCAAATATGAGTAGACTAATACATCTTTTGACCTTACACTCCTGTCTTAGTCTGTTCGTACTGCTGTAACAAAATACCACAGACTCTGGGTAATTTATAAATAATAGAAATTTATTTATAATTTACAATAATTTATTAATTAATAATTTATTAATAATTTATAATAATAGACTTTTGCAACATACATAAAGTTTAATAACTGCCATTTTACTTGTTTGACTCATCATTTTTGTTTTGTAGAAAATCAAGTTCTGAACTTTCCTTGATTTGGACCCAGATACAGATTTCCATCACCTCTTCCTCTGCACACTAGACCTGATTACAAAGGGGGTGGGGGGAATCCAGAAATTCTGCCAGGACCAGTTTCCAACAAGAATAGAGTATGCCTTTCCACAGCAAAGCCAAATCACAATGACCAGTTTTGGCAAGCTGCTCCAAGTGCCTCCACTCCAGACAACTGCTGCAACCTAGAACCCTTCAAATAGTACGTGCTCATGTGAACAGAAGGAAAACCCATTAGGAAGTACAGCCAACTATGTGTTCCCACATTTCCAGGAAAGAAACCACATTTAGTGCAGGAGCAGTGCAAAATCACTAGCGTCAGCAGCCTTTAAATCAACTGATTGTCTAACCTCCTTTAAGATGTCACACAAATAAAGCCTATCTCGTTAGTTAAAGACTTGCCCTACAGAAAAGTACATGGGTTAGGGCTAGACCAAAGACTCAAGCCCACCAACGACATCATGTGCTTTTCCATAGCTCTAATTTTTCTTACCTGGAAAATCGTTATGAAGACAACTTACTTATAAGAATACAACTATAGGCCGGGCACGGTGGCTCACGCCTGTAATCCTAGCACTCTGGGAGGCCGAGGCGGGCGGATTGCTCAAGGTCAGGAGCTCGAAACCAGCCTGAGCAAGAGCGAGACCCAGTCTCTACTAAAAATAGAAAGAAATTAATTGGCCAACTAAAGATATATAGAAAAAATTAGCCGGGCATGGTGGCACATGCCTGTAGTCCCAGCCACCTGGGAGGCTGAGGCAGAAGGATTGCTTGAGCCCAAGAGTTTGAGGTTGCTGTGAGCTAGGCTGACGCCACGGCACTCACTCTAGCCTGGGCAACAGTGTGAGATTCTGTCTAAAAAAAAAAAAACAAAAAAAGAATACAACTATTAGCTGTTACAAAGTTACTTATAAGCCAAATACAATTATCCCTCAATAAAGTAGGAGGAAAATACAATTGTAAGGGTTAAAAGCCATCTTGCATGGAATAACTGGTTAGGCATACATACTTTTTCTAAGTTAACCTAGCATGTCTTATTTTTGTGTGGCAGCAAAACGTACCTACCTTCTTGGACTACTGATGACAGGAAGGAGAGCACCCTCTGAAGGAGGGACATACTCTCCGCTGCCTCGCACAGCCCTGGGCCACTCCTGAGGTCTGCCTGGTGGGCTACCGCACACACGTTGCGGCAGGAGGGACAACTAAACAGCATCCGGGGAAGTAGACTTGTAGACTTGCCTCTATGGCTGAAGTTTTCTTTTGTGCTTTTCCTTTTTTGTGTGTCTTAGGATCAGTTTAGCCACTGTTTTCCCACCAAAGCTTGAAACCTATTTGGTTTGTCCACAAATTAGGATCACTTAGCTCTTCTCAAATTGACTTTGACGGTGATCTTACGGTAATGTCTAACTGAAATATCTAACCTAAAATTTGCTTAATTGTGCACAAGGGGATGTGTGCAAGCTGTAAGTTCACCACACTGACCTAGACTCTGACCCCGCTCTGGGGAGGACATCAGCTCTTCAGCCAGGTCTGCACATGCTTCCCTACAGAGGGCCCAAAGGGACTCAGACAATTTAATCAGCTCTGCCCTCTTTTTGTATTATTATTTGTGTGACATTTTCAAACTCAAGTGTGTTTGTCTGTGGGCAAGTTGTTTAAGCTAGTGATTTTAGGAGTATAGACAGCAGTAAAAATGCAGGTGCACATCTAGAAAGGGAGAGTATTGATGTTGGTGAATCCAGACATAAGAGGAGAAAATGTGGCTGGCTGGGGACCACTTTTGCAGGCATTTGAGGAGTGCAGGCATAGATGAACACCTACGCTGTAATTTCCAAACCCATGTCACACCCCTTAGGAGTTGCTAAGGATATCAACAGGGGCCTACCTGGTCTTCTCTAGTGCCCGGGGGCTGTGCTGGTGGGAGAGGCAGCTGCCCAGAGGGTCATCACCTCCAGGAGCACTGGGGGTTTCACTTGCCATCTTCTCCCAGGCCGTGCGGCTGGGAAGCCCACTCTGGCAGTTGGAGCTCAGGCCTCTTACCCGTGATCAAGTATTTTGATCCCGAAGTCACAAAGTCCTACACTCCTTCTAGATAAAAATAGGCCCAGTAATTCTAAAAGGGGCTATATATACATATCTATGATAAAGCTTCTTCTCTCACATAACTACTAAGGAATGTGTCATTTTACAAAGTAAGTTTTGAATTTTGTTCCCTACTATCTCAGTTCCTTTATTCTTCACGTTATATACCACAGAGTGCATGTCATCATGTATATTTTTCTTCTCACATTCTGATACTGATGATAATCTTTTTTTTTTTCTGAGACAGAGTCTCAGTCTTTTGCCCGGGCTAGAGTGCTGTGGTGTCAGCCTAGCTCACAGCAACCTCAAACTCCTGGGCTCAAGCGATTCTTCTGCCTCAGCCTCCCTAGTAGCTGGGACTACGGGCATATGCCACTATGCCTGGCTAATTTTTTCTATATATTTTTAGTTGGTCTATTAATTTCTTTCTATTTTTAGTAGAGATGGGAGGTCTCACTCTTGCTCAGGCTGGTCTCGGACTCCTGACCTTGAGCAATCCACCCACCTTGGCCTCCCAGAGTGCTGGGATTACAGGCGTGAGCCACTGCGCCCGGCCGGATAATCTCAATGTTTTGAAAAAACCTATTAAATACAATGCTTCTGTTTTTGTCATCCTCAATAAAGGATAAACTTCTGTACATATTTGGGGGATACTGCCTTAGTATATGCACATAATCTGATCCTTCTCACCTCTTTTCTGATCGCCTAACTACTCCCTTAACCTAAAACTTTGACAGCACAGAGCAGGGTTTCTCATTGTTTCCTAAACACCACGCTTATTCTCCCATCCGGCTATTCCACCCTTTCTCTAGGGTCCCCCCACCTTTGCCCCTACATAGCTCTACTCTTTCTTCAAAGTCCCTCTTGCCCTGAGGGCCCCCAACTTCCTTTGACACAGAGGTCCACACTACACTTTTGACACCAACTACATGTTGTCTGGGATTACTCAGTCCTGCAGATCAAGTTAAAACATATAAAAGTGACCACATTAAACTTTTTAACCTACAAACAGCAGTCACAGGTGGTTCAATTTAATATATGCATCTTCTTACCCAAAATATGCCTTCTTTTTGCATTCCTAGTGTCTGCTAGCCCGTTACATTGTGTAGGTGTTTGCTATTAAAAAAAACATAGACGCTGGCTATTCTTAAATTGGCAAAATAGTAGATAAGCTTCCATTTAAATCTGAAGATGATCCTAATCCATCTACACACTCACTATGGATGACCTGGGATGTTTGTGATTCCCTCTGCAAAAATATTCTATAGCCTAAAATATAAAAGCTTTAAGGTACTTGAAGACATAGCTATAGGCATTGATTTATAAATATTATAGAGTTTTAATAGATTCTACATTTCAAAAAGATCACTCTTATAATTTTTGTCAGTAAATTCTACATCCACTAGAATATATTTCATATTTATTATATAATTAATAACATAACTCAGAAAATAACATTAGAATATTACATTTTCTAATTACATTATATAGATTCCTCTATCCCTCTTGCTTATTGTGGTCTTAATTCTTTACATAATTACATTAATTACCAGGCGGTAAGTGTAACTGGATAGGAAAAAATCCAATGAGAAAGTATACATATTTTTAAAGCTAAGAGACTTGTAAAGTATCTGATATGAAGTGCAGGGCCTTATTGCTTTCCAAAATAAAAACATCCAAAATAGCATGTTGATTATTGAACTGAATTCAGGATCCTTAGGACAGAGTACAATGACAACAATGGTGGAACACAAAGCTGGCAGCCTATTATCCTGAGTCCCTCCATATTGGTAGGCTCAGGATTATGTAAGGAAACAAATCAGTATTTCATCACCTTCTTGCTATAGTCCTGTGCAGATGGATCAGAGAAACCCATGTTTCTTTTTCTGTGATTCCGCTTCTTAGAGCCGTATTTTCCTCAGTTGAGGAGTCACATCTTTAGAACTTGACCCCAAGTGTATTTGTAATATCTTATAATGAGCCCTTCATTCATGTAATTTCAGAACATACAAAAGACTTAATGAAGCCATCATATAAATGTCTATTTTAGGGGGAAAAATAGAACGAGTTTCATATTACTTGATTCAAACTTGCCATTCATGAGCCATTAAAAAACTCTAATTTTGGTTCCTGTTTCTTTCTAATCTTGACATTTACATGGACTGCTGGGATATACTTGATGAATGCAGTCTATTTCAATGCCAAAAAAAAAATGGAAAGATTTCTTCCATTGGTGATAGGAAGCCCACCTCAACCCCTAAGTTCTTTCACTGTCCTGAAATAGCATGAGAGGACATTTTAATATATCAGACTTTTCTTCAAAGATCTTCTTCCTTTATGGTCCCAAAAACACAGTCATCTTTAGCTGTCTTCATCTTGCTTATTCTTGGTAGAAAACTAGAATAGTCTTTCTGCTGCAAAGTAAACAGAGAAGTCAAAAATGTAAATGAGAAGAAATAATTTCCTCAACAATAACAATAAAAAAGTCAATGTCAAAACTGTATTAAAAGGGCATCAGGAACGTTACATTTATTTAAGCAATGGTTATTTTAAATGGTTTGTTCCTGTAGAAGCTTTATTTGGGGGTAGGTGTAGGTACACCTGTTAGGGCGAGGAAAGCACTCCTGCTGGTCTGCTGAGGTAGACGTGTCCTGAGTGTCTTTCTGGGCCCTGGGATGTCACCCAGGTAATACTGAACTCTGCCTGTCCTGTCCTTTTCTCCTCCCTTAAAGCCATGTGATTTTCAGTTTTTAACTTTGCCCAAAATCTTTGTTGTGCACCCCATAGAAACATAAACTGTAAAAAATATTATCCTTATTTTAAAACATTTTAAGAAGTCATCACTTCAGTGAGTAGTTTGCCTTCAGTATTTGGAAATCTCAAAGACAGGGAAATGGAGAATAGAGAATGAAAAAAATGTGGGCACCTCCATGAGCAGATAGGCTAAAAATTTTTCTCTACCAAATTTGTTTCAATAGAGAGGTGCCATCACAGAGTGGTTAAAGGAACAAATTCTATTTGTAAACAGCAAATAAAGACTGCTTGGATTTAAATATTACCTCCACTATTGTACTGGCTGTGTGACTTTTGGCAAGTTACTTAACCTTTCTGTGTTTCAGTTTGCTAGGCAGTGAACCAAGGATAATAATAGTTCTTAGGTTGCTATGGGGATGAAATGAGTTCTACATGGAAAGTAATTATAACAGTGCCTGGCTCAGGATAGGCTTTATATGAAGGTTTGCTAAATAAATTGCCATTCAGTATTGTTGGACACCAGGCCCCCTGCTGACATGCTGGTCCTGTTGGGAAAAGGGGGTAGGCGTGCCTATTTCAGAGTTAGTACTCACCTGAGAGGACAACTGAATGAATGGATCACAGTTGTGTTGTGTGTTGTGTTGTCTGTTTTTCTAGGACAGTGGCTCTCAAACTTAAAAATGATCAGATTCATCCCACAGGCTTGTTAAATGCGGATTGCCTGGCCTCTCTCCCAGAGCCTCAGATCCCCTAGGTTTTGGGGCCTGAGAATTTGCATTTCTATTCCATTGGTTATTTTGTTGTTGTTTTTATTGTTTTTCAGGCCCAATTTCTAATAAGTGATGCTGATACTGTGGTCCAGGGACTACACATTGAGAACCACTGTTCTAGGATAATGGTTCCAATTTTGGTTGTATATTAGAACCACCTGGGAAGCTTTTAAAAATTCTATTATCTAGGCCCCTCAGACCAATTAAATTAATCTCTGAGGGTGGGGCCCAGCCATCAGTTTTTAGAGCTCCCCAAGTGACTCCAATGTGCAGCCAAGGTTGAGAACCACAGCTCTACTGCTGTATGCTGCTAAAATGGATGAATTTAAATGAGGAAGTGATTCTCACCTGCATTTGCCAATAAACAAATTGAAGCATGGTGCAGTGTGTCTCACAGGGGTGCTTGTTATAAACGCTGATTTTCCAAAGCCCCCATCCCAGATCAACTGCACTCATCTTTGGGGATGAGGCCCAGGAATCTTTTAAGAAGCACTTCAGGAGTCCCTAGAGATGCATAGCTAGTAAATGGTGGAGTTCCTATCTCCTGTCTCTGACCTAACCAGTCAGAAATGCTGTTATCACAAAAGAGAAAGCCTTGCTTTTGCTTTTACTTTTACTTTTACCTTTCCCCGAGCTTATTCACTCAAGAAAGGACCGTATATGCCTACATATTTATAAATACTGTACTTATATGCTAAGGACCTCTCTACACACACTAGACGCCATTACAGGTGCTGAATCAATAATAAATCCCATTCAAATGCTACTTAGAAGTCAACTTTATTTCACTCACCTACACTAGGATTTGGACATAGAAAGGAAAAGTTAGCAAGGTAGTTAAGGGCACGGTTCTGGGGTCAGACTGCCTGCTTCCTTCCACTATTAATTACTGTGCAACCTTGGGCAAGTGACTTAACCTCTCTGTGCCCTAGTTGCCTCAACTTATTTTTGGGTTGTGGAGGAATGTGTTAATTCACATAAAAGTGCCTGGAACAGTGCCTGGCAAAAATAGGGCACAAAAATGTTGTCTGTTTTGCTTTTTTTCTATTATCTGTAAAGCAGACCTAAATGCACAAAAAAAATCTTATAAACTTAAAAGTTGTTTTATACAGTGTACACCGCAGAAAACTTGTGAAACTAAAATATAGTATACTAAAATATAAAAAGTAGAAAGAGAAGTTAAAAAAAAATCATGGGGTATAGAAGAAAATCACCAAAGAATTTTGTGTTCCTCTTGGAAATTTTCTGTATAAAAATTCTCTTAGCCTGCTGGGAGCTACAATAAAAATACTATACTTCACGTCAGCCCTCCAGTTGGCCCAACCTACATAGAAGAGCTTCTGAGAAATGGAATTCTGGCTTATTCTTGGAAGTAGAATGACTTTGGTTAAAGGGGAAAAAAGGGCAGATTTATCAAAATTATACTGTATCGATTACATAATTTTACTCACAGACCTGGCTTTGATGAATGTGGCATTTGTTACTTTTGCCTTGTTCCGGAACTTCAATCTGCTAAATAGATTAGTAAAATGTCAGTCAGTGCAGCCCAGAGAAGCAAGCACACAAATAACCTATATAACTAGCACACTTTCCCTTCCACAATAGTCCTCTTAATGGTCACACAGGCTGCCATTCAGCAGGTACACCGCCTTGTCATCTGTGCCCTCTTCCTTCACTCGCCCGGGTTCTGTTACAGAAACGGCGTACCCAAAAGTTAAGTGATGTGCAATGTTTAACATTAGTAGTTGCCTATGGGTTTTGTGATTTAAGAAAGCTTTTGAAACAATTTCACATGAGATAAAATGTTCTTCTAAATTGTGAAATAATCCGTGGGGCTCCAATCCGTATGCTGAATCAAAGCCAAACTTAACCAAAGTTAATCAAAAGGCGCCATTAATCAAATGAAGAATCAAAGTGAAGTTCAAGACACTTGACTATTTCATGTGCATAGGGTACACTTAAATATACCAGTCAGGGTCCCAGCAGGGAACAGATGGTGCATTCCTGGGGTAAGTGAGGAGAGTTTTAGAAAGGAACTATTTAACCATTTAGTGGAGGTGGCAGGATTAAAGCGAATCAATGAAGGGACAGTGGGGCCTCTAGGGGCTGGCAGTGAGGGGATTTGGGGGAGATTGTTACCATCTCTAGCACTGAAGCTGTTACTGGAGCCTGAGAGTACAGGTAGCTGTAAGGAGGACGCGTAGCCTCCAGTGGAAGAATACAGCAACCGCAGAGTCCCAGCAGGGATGGAAACTAAGAAATCCACACCCAATCTCCCTTTTCCCTCACCCTCCAATCTCCTGCTGGGTTTCCCAATGAGTCCCCTCCTACACAGCAAGGTCAAAGAGCAGGTGAGGAGGAGTAGACAGTGAATCTGGAGGGGCACCCCTAGTAAAACTAGTAGACCTAGCTAGGTCTTCAAGAGTTCTTAGAATTTTCTTAATGGGAAAGAAAAGAACTATTAAATAGCTGTGCAGTTTCTGCATATCTCAAACGGGGTACGGTGGTTAGCCTTCTACAATCATAAATGTCTCTGTACTAATCACCTTCCCCCACCAACGAAAAAAGCTCCTTGACAGAATGAAGGGGTGAATTAAGTTGTTTATTATTACTTACTATAGAATGGGATATTTCAAAATAAGTGGGATAAATAACTGCAAAAGAGCATTATCTTTTAATGATGATTAACTTTCTTATGAAATACATTGCTTTAAAGAGGTGTACATGAGACTTCCTTTAGGTTAGTATTCTTAATAGAAATGTTCATGTATTTGAAGCTATCTCAATCATTTTTAAAAAGTCAGTTAAGTTACAGTAAATGAGAAATTAATGCTCTGATGTCTTATGTGTTTTGTTATGATTATTATTTTGCAATATTACATCATAGTTTGTAAATAACAACTAAATATAGAACTTGGGGGGGAAATGCTTAGCATTTTTCTCTCTTATTCTTCTTCCCTTCCCCCTCCCTATGTCAAAAGAAATAAAATAGAACCCACTACACACCTTAAGCAGTTTCTACTATAATCAGTTTCCCTGACTTACTACAATAATGCCTTAAATACTTTACATACTAGGGGGGATAAAGTTGGGGGGGAAAAAAGTGAATCTTTTTTCATAATGCAATATTCCTGTACTTTCTCTTTCATTAATAGTTTCTGTTAATAATATAATCACTTATTTCTATACAGCAGTTTTCCCCTGGTTCTCCATCCTCCCGTTATACTCAGACCATTCTCATGACTGCTGTTTATAGTTTTTGCATTTTCTGGACTGGACCAGTTCTTCAAAAGGCTAACATTCCTGGGACATCAAACACTGTTGCCTTTGGTGTTTCTCCTCCTCACCATATAATGGAAACACATTTAAAAGTACCAGTTGCCTTTTTTTTTTTTTTTGAGACACAGTCTCACTCTGTTGCCTGGGCTAGAGTGTGGTGGCGTCAGCCTAGCTCACAGCAACCTTAAACTCCTGGGCTCAAGCGATCATTCTGCCTCAGCCTCCCAAGTAGCTGGGACTACAGGCATGCGCCACCATGCCCAGCTAATTTTTTCTATATATATTTTTAGTTGGCCAATTAATTTCTTTCTATTTTTTAGTAGAGACGGGGTCTCTCTCTTGCTAAGGCTGGTTTCGAACTCCTGACCTTGAGCGATCCTCCTGCCTCGGCCTCCCAGAGTGCTAGGATTACAGGTGTGAGCCACTGCGCCTGGCCACAGTTGCCTTTTAAATGGTCTCACCTTGCCCAAAATGAAAGAGGAGAGAAAAATACATATGGTGATGGTAGCTGGGGATGGAGTGAGAGGTATAAGGTAAGCAGAAATTAGAAAGCCATCTCATTCTGCCATTTTTTGAGAAAACTAATTTAGACGTCAGACCGACTTTTAAGAAAATTGAAGGAAAAATATACAAACTAGGTATAGATTAATAGAAATATAAATTGTTTTTTAATTCAGAAAATTATTCACTCCCATATTCCTGAAGTACCTTTCATGTATTCAGGTTATGGTTCAATAAACAAAATAATACACTTTCAGAAATTCCTCAGAAACACTTCAATTGCGTAAAATACATGTACTTTTTCTTTCCTTGATGTCTTTTAAAATTCTTTAAATAGCAGAGATTGTTGGTAGTCTACTCTGTTATCCATTCTGCCCTTCTTCCTTAGTAATAACATCTAGTCTTATTTGGAGAGACAACATGCCCTACTATAATAAAAGACTACATTTACCAGACTCCCTTGTAGCTAGGTGTGGGCCTCTGTTGTGATTAACTCTTGGCTGGTGAGTTGTAGGCAGAAATTGTGTGTGAAACTTCTGAGACTCCTCCTTAAAGAAAAGACATGAACACTTGTTCATATCTTCTTCATATTTGCTACCTGGAATGTGGCTAGAATGATGGGTGCTCCAGCAGCCATTCTGGACAAAGCTGAAGATAGCACAGCAGAAAGGTCTCTGGTGACATTATGGAGCCACCATCCCAGCACTAGATTGCGTACCTCTGGACTTCTTTTAGGTGAGGCAGAAACAAACTTCCATCTTGTCTAAGACACTTGTTTTGTTTTCTGTCATATGTAGCTAAACCTGACCCTAACTGATACACTTTATTTTAAAATAAAACAACCCTTTATAATTCTGCTCCAGTTAAAAGCAACAAATATTAACAAAATTTAGGTTTTTATAGAGAGGCAAAGCTTTAAGAAAAATGTTATATATATATATATATATTTTTCTGGTTTATGGTTAATGTTGCCTTTAAAAATTTAACATGATATTTTTTGTTGTGGTTTTATGTTTATTTTATTCTTTAGTGCATTTGTTTGACTCAAATTTTAACGATTTCTTCATAAACAGTTCAAGTCTTACCTTTCAAAACATTGCCTAAAACTAATGAAGCTAATTAAGTTAGCAATAAATTTCTTCTTTCCCTCATTCCATTTTCCTAGGAGAAAACCAGTATGATTTAATCTGCTTCTAGGGACCATCTGCTTTAATTTATCAGGCTCATTTGGGTTACAGTTTCCTCAATTTCTCCTTCCTGTTTTAGATTCTTCAAGATTATAAAAATCTTGGACTCAAAATCGGCCTTGCAAAAAGAGACCTCTGTGTCCTAGCCCATACAAGCCTTCTACAAGTGCCATGTGTCAGTTCAGACTTTGTATATTTACCCAGAAAACAAGGGACTGTTACAGTCATACATTTATATGGTTACTTTAAGCCACTTTAAGTTGACTTTAGTCAACTGTACTCTGTAAGGAGGCCCAGCACTCAGTATAAGTTCACATGTTGAACTGTCTGCTTCCTTTACCTTCTGGGGAATCATTCTATCCAAAGCTCTGCGATGACATTCCAGATTGAAATGTGGACTATGCCCACAACATCCTCTTGCAAACTCAAATTTTCCAGAGGAAGCGTCTGAATTGTTCTTTCTGAGAACCAAGATGAGTAAAGAAATAGTTTTTGGAAATAAAACTTGTTGACTATTTGGATAAGGCAAAACTGGAGTATTACTAATATGCTGATTTTACCATCAGAGATCAATCATGGTTTTCAGACTGCGTGCAAATTAAGGAATGCAGTGCTGTTGCTTTTCTTGAAAACTTGAAATAGATTGCTACCTTCTCCATTCTACAGAGTTCCCTACTTAGCTATTCATTGCACAAGTATTTCCTGTATCAAGTAGCTTACGTTTTATTCATCCACATTTAAGAGCACTTC
>CAUYRT010020335.1:0-13123 GCA_963574885.1 Lepilemur ruficaudatus
GGAGCAGAGGAAACAAGTGCAGGCCGGGAGGACGAGGCCAGAGGGGCACGTCCCCTTATGGAGGGCCTTTTAAACCCTGCTCAGGAGTCTGGAATTAATCCTAAAGGTCAGAGCAGTCAAGCCTGGCTGCACCTGAGAATCACCTGGGAAATTATGAAAAACAATTCATGCCCAAGCCCCAGCCCTGACCAATTAAGTCATCCTTTGTAAGGGTAAAACCAGGGCTTCAGGATTTTTAAAACATGTCCCAGGTGATTCAAATGCCCACCAGGGCTGAGAATCATAGCTCTTAAAAAGAGAGCTGCAAAGTGTTTCTCAAAGGGGCCAGATAGACTGGCTTATAAGATCATTATTGTAAAGAAAGAAAGAAAGAAAGAAAAAAGGGCCAGATAGTATTTTCAGCTTTGTGGGCCAATGGCCTTTGTTGCGACTACTCAACCCTGCTGTTTTGTGCAAAGGCAACACTGACAATATGTAAACGAATAAATGTGGCTGCATTCCAACAAAACTTTTCTTCAAAGACAGGCAGAGCCCTACCCTAGATGATGGGACACCATTGAAGAATTTAAGAAATGATTTAAACTTTCTGTTTTGTTGATATGTGATTACATAAATGATATATGAATCCATCTACATTGTAAAAAACTCTAAACAATATAGACATAGCTCAAAGCTTATTTTTTAAAATTATTTATTTCTTTTTTTGAGACAGTGTCGCTCTGTTGCCCCAGCTTGAATGCAGTGGTGTAATCATAGCTCACAGCAACCTCAAATTCCTGGGCTCAATCCTCCTGCCTCAGCCTCCCAGATTACAGGTGTGCCCCACCACACCCGGCTACTTTTTTTCTATCTTTAGTAGAGACAGGAGTCTCGCTGTTGCTCAGGCTGGTCTCTAACTCCTGAGCTCAAGTGATCCTCCAGCCTTGGCTTCCCAAACTGCTAGGACGGTAGACAGGAGCCATTGTGCCCAGCTCCAGGCCTTTTTATTCCCTTATTCAAGTATCAGTCCTCTTCCTAGATAATAACTGTTAACAATGGGATGTGTATTTTTCTGGAAATTTCTCCTTGCTTTTTTTGTATATACATCTACTAGAAAGCTATTCTTTTGTTTTGTAAATTAAAAAAATATTTTTATTGTTCTTAAACTTGCTTTTCCCCACATTATAATATGTTTTGGAGCATTTTCCACAGTAACAAATATAAATCTATCTCTTTCTAGTTTTGGATAGCATTATGAAATATGAAAGCCCCATTGCTCATTTAGCTATTTCCTGAGAGAGGCTGAACTATTTGAAATTGTAATATTATACTGCTTTTCCCTATAAAATGGCATTTTCAAATGGTTCAACCTTATAGTCTATGGCCAGTTTTTTTGCCATTGTAACCATGACTGCTACGAGCTTGTGGCAACGTGCGCTCCTGTGTGTTTTCCTGGGGCAGTTTCGGAGACATAGAATTGCTGGGTCACTGGGCATATCAGTTAGGAAGGAGTCTTTTGTTAAACCACAGACACTAACTCTGGCAAACTTCAGCATTAAGGGAAATTATTGGCAGACTCCAGGGCAGCTCACAGGATGGAGAGGAGGGCCGAAGACCTGGTCCCTGTGGATTAATGGAGCCCAAGCTTGGTTTTGACCCTTGTCTCAATTACAATACTTCTGACATAATTATAGTGCAATATTTGTAAAAAAGGAAACTGATATTGATATAAAATACAATGTGTGTATAGTTGTGTCATTATAGCACATGTGTAGATTTATGTAAGCCACACTCCAAGCAAGATACAGAACTAGTCCCTGACCACAAAGATCTCTCTTGTGTTACTTCTCTACAGCCATACATAACCCTCTTCCCCCACCATCACTAGCCCTGGCGGCCAGCAATAATTATGCTTGTTCCAGAAAATAAAAAAGTATGAAAGCTGCCCAACTTACTTTGTAAATTTGATTATAACTTTAATCCCAAAACTAGAAAAGGAAAAAAATAAAAGTGTTATAAAGATGAGAGCAGAAGGAATAAAACTGCTGAACTAATAAGAATCAGCACAGCAAGTTCAGCAAATTTTCCAGATACCAGAACAAATTACAAAAATCAACAGTATTTTTCCACACCAGCAGCAATCAATTAGAAAATATAATTGAAAATAAACTACCATGGAAAATAGCCAACCATATACCATTTAGGAATCGTCTTATGTATCTGCTTTAAGTTTACCAAGGGAAAAAAATGTAAAATTATAAGTAAGGATACAAAAAAAAAAAAAAAGATTTGCGTAAATTGTGTGTTATCCAATGACTGCTTAGTATAAAAATGATCTCAGGCCCCCCACCCCATATAATCTGTAAATCCAAAGCAATTTTAGTCAATGGTCTAACTTGATGTTTTGGGGAACTCAATAAGCTTTTTCTGAAATTTGTATACATGATTAATGGTCTATAAATAACTAGCTCAACTTTGAAAAAAAAAAGACTAAAGGCAGCATACTTGATGTACTACAAATTGATAATAATAAAAACGAGATGGTTCTGGTCCCAGAACCAGGCTGGCTGCATGGGTATGCCACCTCTACTCTTAAAGGAGCCGCATGCTTGCTTGAAGTGTGATTTGCTGTCATCATCTTAAAATTCTTAATAGTTTTTAAACACAGGGATCTGCATTTTCATTTTGCACTGGCCCTTCAGGTTATGGAGCCAGTCTTGTCTAGAACAAACAAAACAAAATAGAGAACTGAGAGGAGATCCATGTATATACGAGACCTTGATATAAAAAGAAACTTGCTCCACAAACTCATGATGAAAGGTAGAGTTATCTAGAGATAGTTTCGGGATATCTGGCCCACTTTTTGGAGAAAAAACTCAGATGAATGACTCATGACTCAGATGAATTAAAGATCTAAATATGAAAGGTAAAACTATAAAGATAGTAGAAGGCAATGTTAGAAAATCTCTGTGACCTATAAATGAGGAAAACACCAAAGCACAATCAATAAATATTGATGGATCTGGTTACATCAAAAGTATGCGATTTCTGTTCATTGAAGGACACCATAGATGAACTGACAGCTAACTTTGAGAGTAGATATTTTCAAGGACTCAGACAGACAGGATCAATATGCATACAGAATAATAAGGAGCTTTTGCAAATCAAAAAGAAAAAATCCATAAAAAATGAGCAAAGGACAAAGTTTCAGAAGAGAAAACTTAAGGGGATGACTAACAAACTACTCGGGCTCATTTGTAAATTAGAGAAACGAAAATTAAATAAACAATTAGATACCATTTTATATCCATGAACTGCCCCAAATTAGCAAACCAGACAGTACGAAGGAGAGACGGGAACCAGCGTCCCGGGGAACACAGGCTGAGGCCGTCACTCTGGCGAGTAATCTGGTCGCGTTTACGCAGACGAAGCATTTGTGTGCCGTATGCTCCAGCAATTTCCCTCCCAGTTACTTATCTGAGCTCAATCGTCACGCTGCTCTGTACAGGAACACGTACGAGGAGTTGATGACAGTGCGTTTGTGTGGGTTGGAGTCGTCTGTGTGTCTGTCACCCAGGGAATAGCTACATCAAAGGTGGTGATGGGTTATTATACTGTGGTGAGAAGCCCTGGACTAGATGTGCACCTTACCTTCATAAAGTAGTAAAAATGTCGCACTGAGTGACACATGTAGAAACAGGATATTGGAAGCACAAAACCATTCATACAAATGACAAATACACACAAGACAAGAACATTCACAAATGAGAGGACACACAGCAAACATATGGGGGTGGGATTTGGGGAAAGGGAACGGGAGAGATGAATACAGATGAAAGGAAACGAATTCTGACAGTGAAGGAGAATGGACGCAGATAAGCACAAACGACAGAGGGGCTTTGCAGGGGCAGAGCTGCGGGTGCCATCAACTGATCACACCGCCTTTCTGTTCTAAGGTTAAAAAAAAAAATTAACTCTCTCCAAAGTAAGGTCCCACAAAACCAGATACAATTTTTTACAAAGACATGAGTATTTTCTCCTGGATGTGCATGGGGTGGGGGGAGAAAAGAAAAGCTGCCTACGAAATTTAAGTGCCTTTTTTTCACTCTTCAGAAAGCATTAGGTTGTGTTTTTTTTATTTTTTATTTTGAGGCAGTCTAGCCCTGTTGCCCGGGCTAGAGTGCCGTGGTGTCAGCCTAGCTCACAGCAACCTCAAATCCTGGGCTCAAGCAATCCTTCTGCCTCAGTCTCCCAAGTAGCTGGGACTACCGGCATGCGCCACCATGCCCGGCTAATTTTTCTATTTTTAGTAGAGACGGGGTCTCGCTCTTGCTCAGACTGGCGGTACTTTTTTTTTTTTTTTTTTTTTTGTTTAAGAAAACCAAACTCTCCATCTTTTTCAGCAAGTTGACAGACCATGTAATAGCACAAGAAGGCGTAACTCATCATTGTTCCCCTCTGCCACTACGGCAGGGGCTGTGTGTGCAAGATGCAGGCTCAAGGAGCGGCATCTAACTAGATCTGTCTCTCTTCCTTTTTCAGTCATATAAGTCTGATAGGTTAAGAAGGTGGAGCCGAGTACCCACAAATTCATTTGAAAGTAACACAAGGAGGTTAATTTTGCAAACTTCTTTTGCTTTGAAATTCAGTGTATGACTCCGCGGGGAAGCTTGGGAGCAATATTCTTAATGGAAACGTAGACAGGCTGGGATCATACGGCGAGTGCCTGTCCGCCCGCGCGCCCCAGGGCAGCTTCCGGGGGCGGTACTGCAAGCTTCACGTACTGCAGGTGAGCGTGGGGCACCCGCATGCTTGCTCTTGAAGGGTAAATGAATGGCATGACATGGAACAATACACAACTCCATTGATGGCTTTTCTTGACTAGAAAACCCAAAAAACCATTACAATGTTTTGCAAAAAGTTAAAACTAACTTTTTAAATAGCTGGCAGAAACCTGCTCAGCATCTTCCCAGTGTGGGGCATCATATGAGGCACTTGTCCACAAACCACACAGGCCTTGAGCTATTCCTCCTACCACATTGTGTGGGACAGGACCTCTGGGTGACCTTCTCGGGGAATCCAAGGTCAAGTGCTGGCCAGCAACTTCAACAGCAGATCTTGCACACGCTTTCTGAGTTCATCAGTAGCTCTCTTCTGTCCTCATCAGGCTCAAGTGCTGCTGCAGTCCAGTAGGATGCTCCTGTCCCTGGGGTTTCTTGGGCACTCACGGTTCTCCCAGACTGAGTCCTTACTCTGCATCCTTACTGTCGAGGAATCACATTATTGCACGGCAGAGTGAGGGTCAAACCAAGGAGCTTGATATGCAGTCCTGAACACTATCACCATCAGTATCTATGTATTTTTTTCACTTGGGAAAAATAGGAAGACACCATCAGTTTTTGGAATACCAGAGGGAAGAAGTCCACACATTATCCTTAACCCCTTTTCCAGAAACAGAGCCCTAAACACAAATCTGAGATAATCCTAGCAGATGGGCCGTGACTTTTATGAAAACATTACTAAATCAGTCGACCAAGGTCACAGGAATCACTGTCTTCAAAGCATGTTAATCCTTTTACTGCTCAGGGGGAAAAAAAAGACTAGGAGTGGCACAGCTTCATATTAAACACAAACATAGATTTTATGTGTGTCACACAATACTAAAAGAAAAAGATATTACTAATTAGCTAATGATAATTGTATAAAATAACAATAAGAAACCCCATAGCTCTCTGATATGAAGGCTATGAATGATCATACAATGGTTAACGGTGGAGATGGGGAGATTATCACCTAGCTCCATTTGTCCTGCTGGGGGATGGGGCAATGATTGTTTGAGGGTTTAATCAGTGGGTACAAATGTCATCCTCAAAGCAGATTAACAGTTTTGATATCAAAGCAAAAGGTCAGGCCTACACAGTCCTGCAAGTTAATGTGTTTAGAAGAACCATCCCAGAAAATTTCATTTATAATTTGATGTTGTCTTTATTGGGACAGGCATTCTAATTATTGGCCTGATTTATTAATGAAATCTTTACTTGATTCATTGTGCCTTGTTGCCATGAAATGGCAACTTGGAAATTGTATTGAAAATTGTAGGAGAGTCAACTCTTAATGATGTCTAATATGGAGGAGAGAGGCACTGGGCAGATTATCCGAAACCGGTGGCTGCTTTTTAAATAATCAGCTACATTAGCCTTGGATATATTTTAAATTAAATATGGGTGCATCTGATGCACCTGGCGATTCGCTTGTGCCAGTCTGTAATGGAAAAGCCGTCTCTTGAGAAGTTAGAAAGCATTTCTTCTTTCTACACTCTGCTCTTCTCTCTCCGAGTCTGCTTAATTACCAGCGGCCTTACCTAGAAATGATCACGACACACGCTGTGAACGCTGAAATGAAAGGACACTGTGACATTGTGTTTCCCAGGATGGAGCCGACTACAGTGTGGGCGTGTGTGTCCCCGATTCTTGTGCCAAGGAGGACGTGACTGTGATGTCTCGGCTGGGTAGGTACAGACAGAACACCTGCTGGAACTGTCGTCTCAGCACAAGGTTTGAAAAACCCCAGTTCCTTAGAACCAAGAAAGGCAATTCCTTCAGGATTGAACCAACCTTCCATCTTGATCAATCCAATAAACGGAGGATCGGGGAGTTCGGGGGAGCTTGGGGTGTGCTGGAATCGTAATGCAGTAGGCAGGAAGGAAGAGAAAGATAACGAGGAGGAGGTAGGAGCTGAATTTTATGGAATAAAAGTTGAAAGTTTAACAATCTTCTCACACTCACAGCTGCCTGGTTAGGCCTGCAGGAAGGATGGGGGTGGTATCTGGTTTCCATAGTGTGAGTGTTCTGTGAGCTCTGGCCCACATGTGGCAATCTGTCACCTGCCAAGTGCACAAGGCCATTCTAAACTAGGATTGTGTGAATTCAGTGTGTTGTGAGGGATTAGCGTTAAGAGCCCAGCATTGATCCTGGTTGTCACCTCCCAGCTGTGTGATCCTGGGCCAACCACTTAATCACCCCAAGCTTCAGTCTCTTCCTCCATCCAGTGAAGGGAGGGCCCAGCCTGGCTCGAACACTCTGCGGCCTGGCCTTATAATCCCTCTGCCCTTACGTATGCAGAAGGAATACATTTTAGTCTCCATGGAAACAGGTTTGACTTCCTCTGAGTCTTTCAAAATTTTCCAAGCAGGAGCTTTAAAAACCTAAACTTTTGGCCACTAGTGTCCTTTATTCTGGGCATCCAAATGAGAACCAACGTGACACATTATTAAGAGTTCTCTTTTAAAATGTTTATATTGCAGCTAGTTTCAATAACCTTAAACTGTCCTCTGAATTTATGACCTTACAGCTTTGAATACATTATCTAGCTAGCCAAGTATTTCATAAATTGCAAGAAAACCCCACCAAATTGTTACAAATTAAATTCAAATTTCCATTCTTGTTGGATACGCTATAAATATCCTAGAAACAAAGATAAATTTGCAGTTATTATTCAATTAGCATTTTAAGAGAATAGGTGACTTCCTAAGTCTAATGAGTTAATGGTCCTTATTATTTAAGAGATTGATCAATTAGCCTAGTTTTCAGACTCATGCTAAGCTTACTAGCAAGAGTTGGCATTAGGATAAAATGGAACATAAGAAATAATTACCGATAAAAAGATGCTTTGCAAAAGAAGCCTTCGGAGAAAAGCAAGGTGAAGGTTCTCTTTGGGGAAGTGGAAACCTGGTTGGTGTGAGCGGAGCTGATGTGGGTGGATGTCTCAATGGAATTTAGTCTCTGCTGCCAAGTCATTTCTCCAGCTTCAGTGCAGAGGCAGCAGATGGAAATCGGAGGTCTTTGCCCGGGGGGGAAAGGTCCCCATCTGGAAAGGATTCGTCAGCTATTCCTTAAAACTTCTCGATGGAGTTGCCAATATATCCACTACGGATGTGGGGACAGCCAGCTCAGCGATGCCAGGCGGAAGCTGTTTGCACAGACTTTACTCATCCTGAGCAGGGGAGCAGCGAGACCCTGCAGCAGGCAGGCCGAGGAAAAACGACCCCCGTATTGCAGGGGAGGGAGAGACCTGGCAGGTCAGAACGTTTTGCTTTTGGCCAAAGGGCAAAGTATTGCAGTTGTTGCCATAGAATGTTATAAAACTTCACCCAACAGACTTTACATGAATTCCTGAGAATAAAAATATGTAACACTAGAATGTTCAGAGTTGAGATTGAACTTGGGAGTGATGATTATGAATAGCCCAGTTACAGGCTATTTCCCTAAAGGTCCAGATGCATGCATTTTGGTGTCACTTATTAATACATTCATTTCCTAGGGCTGCTGTAGCAAATGACCACAAACTGGGTGACTTGAAACAACAGAAATTTATTCTCTGACAGTTCTGGAGACTAAAAGTCTTAAGTGAAGGTGTTGATGAGATCGGTTCCTTTCGGAGGCACTGAGGGAAGAGTCTGTCCCAGGCCTGTCTCCTAGGTCCTGGTGGTTGCAGAAGTTCTTCGCACTCTCTGGCTTATAGACACATCATTCCAATCTCTACCTCTGCTGATGTGTGGTGTTCTCCCCTGTGTCTCTCTGTGTTCACATTTCCCTCCTCTTATATGGACACCAGTCAAACTGTATTTAGGGCCCACCCTAACCTCACATAACCTCATCTTAAGTTGCTTACATCTGCAAAGACCCTATTTCCAAATAAGGTCACATTTACAGATACCACGGGTTAGGACTTGAACTTTTTTGGGGGGACACATTCAACCCAGGACACCACCTAATACCTATCTCCTAGTCTGGCTAGATTATCTGAGTACCCTTAAACACAACAAGTTGTTGGGCGGATGGTGACTCCCAGCCACTTAGCCCAGGGCCCCTCACACAGAGTGTGTTTGACAAACATTAGACAAATCCTACTGAAGTTTAATTGTGAGGCAAGTGACCTACCTGATAAAAGGAACTGCACCAAGAGCTGAAAAACAGGGGCTTGTTTTAAGGGTCTGATTAAAACTGAGTTGGCAAATTTTGTTCAGACACAACACAGAAGGGTGACATATTTCCATTCTCAGGGACTCGTTCTACATCTGTCCTATCAGAAACTTCATAATATTTCATGATGATCGCACTGTCCCAGTTTGCAGTGGCCAAAAGCAATGAGTTCTGAGCTGCTTAGAATCAATGTTCAACAGTCCTTTATAATAAGCTATAAACTCTTTCCTGTGCCCTCTCAGGCTCATTCCGCCTTGCTCTGCCTGTTAGCATCACTAGGCCCACGCGGTAGGACAGCGGTGCCAGCACTGCATAGGAAGATCCCCCACGGCTCTGCCTTATGGGTTCCCTAAGTGCTGATCGAGACAACCGGCCTCTTTCAGTGCTAACTCCTTGAATTACCCACAGAATTGCCCTTCTGGCTAAAGATTCAAAAGGAATCCAAACCATTTCATGGAATACCATTTTCTGTTCTCAATTCAATTCAGAAAATATGTATTGAGCAATTTTATATTTGGCTTTTGTACGAGACATCACATATCTGTACTGGGGGGTTCGAACAATTGGGAGTCACCCATTTCAGGAAACCTACAATTTAGTTAGCAGTGTGCCTGCTCTCAGGAAACAGTGTCAGGAAAGAAATGTTCGGGCTCACCTTGAGTGCGAGGGATGGGCACGTGTAATAAACCAGAGGCGCTATGGAGAGTGGGGAGAGGGGGAGAAGGAGTTTATAGACAGGGCGTGAGCTGGCCTTGTAGTGAAGAGGTCGGGGTGGGGCAAGAAGGGGGTGGAAAACAGATCCAACAGAGGTTTCCAATAAAAGTTTTGTTTACCCCCATGTAGACCTGGAATCTGGCACAGTACAGACACTTAGGGCTGATTGAATGTGTATGGGCTGCCAATTGGACTTATTTACTATGGCAGGATTTAGAGCCAGGATGTGGTTGATACACACACACACACACACACAGAATACTCAATTCTTTTAAAATTAGAAATAGAACTTCCAAGGGGAGCAGACATGCGTTGGCGGGTCAGTGCATTCTTTTTCAGTGGCAGTGTTTATTTGGAAGATTCAAATCAAATCCTCACGGGAAGTAGCTCTGAGGAACATCAGTTCAGGGCAAATGGGATTGGATTACGGGGAACTCTGCTGCCAGGTGCCCTGTGGGGGCCTGCTGGTAACCTAGATCAAGCATCCCCATTCTTGGCCAGGGATGGGGATACACGGGTGACTCCTCCTTCTTGTTTCCACCCTTCACATGTTACAATTCAGAATCACAATTAATCACATATGATTCATCTTTCAGCTGCCTTTTTGGACATTTCAGAAACCCTCAGGTCACTGATTCATGGGAACCATGAACATTGGAGGTGGAAGGGACATTACAATACGTTGTGTCCAACCCATCCTTCCTTGTTACACGGATGAGGAAATGAGACCCAGAGAGGTGAAGGGACTTGCCCAGGGTCACACAGCAAGCTAGCTCAAACCTGAGCCTCTGAATCCCAGTTAGGCAATGTGGTGGGGTGAGATGAGGCAGCACGAGGAACACCCAACATCTATTAAACTCTTACTGTATGCCAGGCACTGTTCTAAGTGCTTTCCAATTATTGTGTCATTCAGTTCTCACAACAACCCTGTGATATAGGTACTATTATTATCCCCATTTTACCAAGGGGGAAACGGTGTCCTTCTACTTTGCTGAGGTTTTGGAAGTCCCCTGGTCCTAGTTCTCATAGGGTGCTCCCAGATTAGCAGCAGGAGCACCTGAGAACTTGTCAGAAGTGCAAAGGCTTAGGTCCCACCCCAGTCTCCTGGATCAGAAGCTTTGTAAGCACGGGAGGCAGAGAGTGATCCATTTAACAGACCCTCCAAGTAATTCTGAGGCTCCCGAGTTTGAGACAACCGCCCTAGTCTTACCAGAAAGATCTTTACAATTTCTCCCAGTGCCTCATCAGCTATGCCCTAAGTTGATGCTTCTTAGCTTCAATTTCAGATGGCACCTTTCCCCAGGCTGTGGGCTTCCATCCTATTTTTTCATCTCATATTGCATATCTCTCTCACCGGGACTTGTTCACAAATAGATCTGAGCCAGCAGTGGCACATTTTGAAGCTTGTTATTCCTAGAGCTGTGTGCTGGGAAAGGATTTGAGAGCAGGCTGAGAATTCCGGAGACCTGGGTCCACTCCCAGCTGGGCTAAGAGTTCCTAGTTCTATGAGTTTCAGCATCTTTGTGCCCAATTTCTCCTTTTCTGTAAATCTGATATATTCAAAGCCCGGCTGCTCTTTTTAATGTCAAAATTTTGTTTTGAAATCATAGTTACGAAAGCACTGAGGAAAATGTAAAGCATTATATTGCAAACTAAAGTATTATAATCTCTTTTTCTTTCCTGGTAGATATTTTAAGATTCAGAAATACTTCATTTTTGGCCCCTTCCCTCTCTCTCTTTACAATAAATTCTTCCTCCTCATCGGGTGGGAGTGTGGCCAGATGTGCTGCTGGAATGTTCCCCCTGGACACGTTTGCTGCCGTGTGTCTGTGAGTACGGGCATCTGAGGGACCTGGTTGGGATGCCATCTGTTGGTCCTGTTTTATCAACTTCCCCTCACCAACTGCATTTAAACATACAATTTCATTCATTGAATGATGTCTGGCTAGTGCTGCCTGTCTGCAGGGTACTATGAAGGTTTGTGTCTCCCCAAAATTCACGTTGAAACATTACCCCCAATGTCATGATATTAGGAGGTAGGGACTTTGAAAGGTGATTAGATCATGAAGGTGGAGCCCTCATGAATGGAATTAGTTTCCCTTTATAAGAGACCCTAGAGAGCTCCGTAGCTCTTTCTACCATGTGAGGACACAGCTCGAAGCCGCCACCTGTGAACCAGGAAGTGGGCCCTCATCAGACACTGAATCTGCCAGTGCCTTGATCCCGGACTTTCCAGCCTCTGAAACTGTGAGAAATAAATTTCTCACAGTTGTTTATAAGCCACCCAGTCTACGGTATTTTGTTATAGCAGCCAAACAAGAAAATGCAAAAGGGTTCAAGGGGAAAACCGGCCACACCCACAGTGATCGGGTTTCGGGACCACTGAGAAATGGGTCCTGTCCCAAATATTCCTATTCCTAGCTGTCATGTGACCACTGGAAACTAATTTCTTTTATTTGAGGCATTGCCTCTCCTACAAATACTATGACAATCTTGCTCATTACTTCTTGTTTACATCGTGGATCATTCGTTAGGATAAATTAAATAGGAATAGAATTGCTGGGTTATAACTCTGGCATCATTGAACAATTCATTTATCCTGCCCCTAGTAGGAAACGAAACGTCCATGTCTGTTTCCTGACCCTCTCACCAGCATTAAAAGCCACTACCTTTATTAAGTAGTGGCTTAATACAATTAGAACCAATTTGATTGGTTCTAATTAGAACCAATTTGATAGGTGAATTTATTAGAATTAGAACCAATTTGATAGGTGAATAAATTGGTTTAATTGACATCTTTAAAAAACTGGTATCGAGAGGTTTTTCTTTCCTAAGTTTATCTGCCACTTGTATTTTTCTTTTGTAAACTCATATTCCTCACCCCCTTTTCCATGTGGGTGTTAGTTGGGCTCTTATTGATTTTTACAGTTCATGATATATATAAAGGATGTTATATATGTCATAGTCATATCACCTGCAAAATCATGTCATCTTCCTCAGTATTCTGGTTACTTTTTGTTTGTTTGTGACTTTCAAAATAATTATAATAAGGAGTTAAGTGAAATCCATTAATATTTTCCTTTGTAGCTTTTTCATTATTTTTATTCTTAGAATGTCATCCTCGGCCGGGCGCGGTGGCTCACGCCTTAATCCTAGCACTCTGGGAGGCCAAGGCGGGTGGATCGCTCAAGGTCAGGAGTTCGAGGCCAGCCTGAGCAAGAGCGAGATCCCGTCTCTACTAAAAAAATAGAAAGAAAGTAATTGACCAACTAAAAATATATAGAAAATATTAGCCGGGCATGGTGGCGCATGCCTGTAGTCCCAGCTACTTGGGAGGCTGAGGCAGGAGGATCGCTTGAGCCCAGGAATTTGAGGTTGCTGTGAGCTAGGCTGACACCATGGCACTCTAGCCCAGGCAACAGAGTGAGACTCTGTCTAAAAAAAAGAAA
>CAUYRT010020336.1:0-82902 GCA_963574885.1 Lepilemur ruficaudatus
TTCCCAACCTGATTCCAGTATAGCATCACATGTAGAAGACCCTCATCTTAACTAAAGCAATCCTTTCCTCTGATTCTTGGTCTTTTGGACAAAGCTTAACTCTTTCAGCCAATTGTCAACTAAAGAATCCCTACATCCACCTAGACTTGTAAGCCCCCACTTTGACATGTCCCACCTTTTCGGGCCAAACCAAAGTACGCCTTCCATGTATTGATTTATGACTTTACTTGTAATTCCTATCTCCCCAAAATGTATAAAACCAAATTGTAACCCAACTACAGCAAGCCCACTTGCTCAAGGCTTCTTGGGCGTGATTCTGGGTCATGGTCCTCAAATTTGGCTCAGAATAAACCTCCTTAAATTATTTTACATAGTTTGTCCTTTTTTCTGTTGACAGTATTATACACAGACTTTACAATTTTTTTAAATGTCGGATTTTTTTCCTTAATAAACCTGCTTCACAGTACCAACAACGGGGGGAAAACAAACTGCATACCCAAACATTTTTATTTAAAATGCTTGTGATAAAATAAGTGCCCAAGCCACGGTGTTCAGAGGGTTTATATAACATTCTGTGCAAACTGAAGAAAAAGATTTCTCAATGAACACATGAATAGTAATCATTTACTTAATCATTACTTAATTTTCACACATTTCTAAATTCAGTAGAAAAACCAAGTACTCCTATAAAGCTGGCTATTCCTATACTTGTCTTCAATTAGAGAATTTTACTTAAACCAAATCAAGTTTATATCATATGTGACCATGTTCCTTGCTAAAACAAAGAATGGAACTTCTCTGAACAGGGCAATATTACATGTCTATTAGAAACTGTATCTTTCTATACAGAAAGACATAGTTATAGAACTTAATTTGGAAAACATTCCAGGAACAGAAAAGCAAGATCATTTATTCTGAAGAAACTGATTTTGTCTGATTTATACATTTTGCATAAATTTTACGTAAATATTATTTTTGCATTTTCTAACTAATGCTGGTTTAGATTAAAACCCAAAGCCTCAAGTTATCATGAATTAACATACGTCATTAACATCAAATACGTTAATGTATTTGAAAGGAAATTACGTTTCCTTCTTTGAAATTTCTGAAAATAAGTCTACATTAGAACTTTCACCTAAAAAACTAGCCATTCTCAATGGTTATAAAATGATGGATTAGATTATATTTGTCCCAAGAGAAATTTTTCTTCCTCCTTTTTGGTTATGGGGAGAAAGTCATTTCAGAGATAAAAAATGAGTTTGTAAGCAAGATATCAATTCCAATTAGGGCCATCAAGCCTACACAAAAACGCTGAATAAATTATGGTTGAATGAATTTATTGGACAAACTTCAGTCATTTTCAGTTTCTTTCGCAAAAATAAAGATTTTTGGGAAAACAAGATTATTTTGCTCGGACGAAATCTGTGACAGGACGGTAATAGAGGTGTCTAAAGTAATCAAACCTTTCAACGACTAACAATGCCTAGGGTTTTTGTTGTTTATTAAGTGTACAGGACATATTCCAGATTAATATTATTTCTTAGAACTCTCCTGAAATGATCACCGTGAGCAGTGTGAGTTGGACCTTTCCAGGAGCTCCTGTCACGTGTTTCTTTTTCTCCTGACAAACAGACTGTCATGTTTTCCTCTCTCAGCCCCTCGGCCCCGCATGAGAGGTTTAAGAGTGTGCAGGTCCGACGTGCAACTTCAGTGTTTCTGGTCCCCGAAGGCAGACGAAAGAAAGCGAAGAAATTGCAAAAATCCACCCGGCGAGTGCTCTACACAGAGACACACAAAAGCGTACGACAACATAAGCTGGGCTTCGCCAACCCGGACGTGAAAAATGACCCACGTTCCAGGCGGCTGTGTCCTTAACACACACGGTGGAAGCCCACAGAACACCACCGAAGGCCGTTCCCGCACGTGACGGAACCGCATGGCCCCACCGTCTGACGACATCTATTTATACCAGACCCGATTTCTGCAGACACACGATTATTCATGCACATTAGATATGCATTATTTAACGCCACTACTAAACCAAAATGGGAAATCTTCTACTACGCATCTTTGAATAGGCCCTCAAACTCTTTTCTCCCCCGAAATGATTACGTTCGGTTTTAAGTAACTCAAATCTTCAACTTTAATTGAAAACAAGGCATTTGAATTTGAAACCCCTGGATCAGCTTGTTTTACCAACTTAACAAAACAAGCGGGTGAAGGAACAAACAAGAATTTAAAAAAAGAGTATGTTTCCCACAGTTAACCGAAAGGAGTTTGAGAAAAGCTTTAACTGGGTACACATCTCGGCCAAAGTAATAAACCAATCCATTCTTCAACCCCCAAGACTCAAACACTCTGCCTGCTCCCGACAGGTCTGTTCAACAAAGCTGGGCCACACCGACCCGTCCTTGTCACACCGGACCCCAGATACAAGCTGCCTGGTCTTTGGAACCCACACACAATCGGGTGCACACGGCTGCTATGTGCACATTTTCTGTTGGCGTTTTCCGTCGATTTCCAAAGAGAACACACAGTCCTCCGGTGCAGGACTGCATTTCATGACTGTTTCTATCTCCCACCGCAACATTTGTGCCCTTTTTGTTTTAGGCAGGAAAATGTGTATGCAAAGTTACAAGGCCCTTTCTGCTGGGAAAGTAGCAACTGGAACATAAGCGGCCGCTTTTACATATTAAGCATGATATGTTGACCCTTGTCCCCCAGCCGTGAGGAAAGAAGAACTTTTGGAAAGGAAACAGGGTAGAAACCACAAAGAAACGGATCTGTTGTGACAAAGGGCAGAGTCTTCTCAGACAGATTGATTTCTGCTCAAAGCCACAAAAATCAGGATAAGCAGTCCCTGTTCGTGTACCCAGAATAGAAGCCGAGTGAGTGGCGTCACCACAGGGTCAGGTGAGAGCTCCGAGATTACGTGTGGGTTCCTGGGTGCACCTGGAGGCCAACGCACCCAGGAAGACCTGATTGATGGTGGGCACTGAGCCCAGAAGCCCCCCTCCACACCCCCGAGGCAGTGCAGAAGTCACCCGGAGGAGGACAGGTCTTGGTCACACTTGCTCCTCAGGGCCTCCCTGCGGACAGAAGGATGAGAGGCTGGAGAGTAGCACTGCCCTGCACAGGCCCCTCTGGGGAGCGGACACCCAGAGAGACCCCCTCACTGCAGCAGACACTCACCCTGTTCTGATGTCAACCCAGTGAGGGCTGCCAGGGCTACGTCCTCCAGGGCCCACGTCCCCCGGCAAGTAAGACAAAGCTCCAGCCAAGCATGATAACGCCTCCCACATGGCATCGTGCAGAACGCAACCCAGCACACGCTGCCAGGCGAATCAGCCTCTCGGGGCTCGGGCCAGGGGCGTGGGTCACCGGACTTCAACAAGCGCGTGTCAGCAGCTCTAAGCTCTGGGCTGCTGACACATACGAGAGCTATGAAAGGTGCCCTCCCGCAGAGCCCTCGGCCCTGGGCCAAGCTCAGTCCTTCAGGTCCCATGGGAACCTCGCTGGGCATTACTGAATTTGGGGAGTTAATAAGAACCATGTTGATGGTCCCTGACATTGTCAAGAGCCTAAAAGATAAAGAGAGACAAACTCTTGAATGTGCCTTGTGGGTTCTGAGACCATGGCCTGTTCTCATGTCAGGTTCTGACTGCAGAAGGAAAAGCCATAAAAACCATTTCATATGCAAGTGATGTTTCGCAGTTCTCATGGAGAAAAGAGCCGACTCACACCTCCACTTAATACTCATTCCCGGACGCATTCACTGGGTGGAATGGCAGGTGCATTGGCAACCCTTTTGAGATCGCTGTCATTACATGTATACATTTTCTCCTCCTCCTGTGTGTGGAGGAGGAGAAAGTATCCCGTCTCCTCCACTCTCTCTCTGACTTTCATCTTCCCTCTCTACCTGTGAGAATAACATTTTTTCTTTTCAATCTCTTTCTGGGGAGGGAAACAAAGAGGACAAACATCGTAATTGGACGCCGTTCTGTGATTCACTCAGAACTCTACACTGTGGCAGTATACAGGCCCCAAAACCACTCACAGGACATATGTTCTGTCATCACCAATATGTAAAATGAACGAGAAAATTCCAACTGGTTTGAGGGCCCTGACTCATATTTGGATACAGACATCTGAGAAGTAGCCAAGGAAATGACAAAACACACGAGAAGAACGTGGTGAGGACCCTCAAGTCTAACACGCTTACGTGTACTATAATTTCAGGGCAAGATTTCAGTAACAGCCCTTCTTTCTAACAACACTCAAAACTATGAATTATGGAATGTGCACACCCAAGGTATTAAATAAATCAACACCTGAGACTGTTTATAAAGCTGAAACAATCTTGTTCCAGACTTTCTAGACTCAGACAATTATGTGTTGCCTTCATTTGGCCGTATTTCTATGAGGAAGACTCCACTTTTCAAAACAAACATCCTTTCAAATTGTATGAATGTAAGATACCCATCGACTACGGACTGAATAGTGTCCCCCTAAAAACATATGTGAAACCCTAATCCTCTGTATGTCAGAATGTGACCTTAGAGACAGGATCGTCATAGAATTACCTTAAAATGAGGTCATTAGGGTGGGCCCTAATCCAACATGACTAAGGTCCTTATAAAGGGGGAAATTTGAACACAACGCCAGACAGAGGAACGATGATGTGTACAGGGAGACCGGCTGGACCGACAAGGCAGGGAACACCTGGGCTCCCAGAAGGTAGGGGAGGCACGTAACAGACTGTTCTCTAGGCCTTCGCCGGGAGGACAGCGTTGCCAATTTGTCCATTTCAGACGTCCAGCCTCCAGCACCCCGAGACAGTGAATTTCTGCTGTTTTACGCCATCCAGTTCTTGGTACTCTGTTACAGCATCCCTGCGAAACTAACAAACCATACACAAGCCCCTCGGCTGAAACAGTCACGTAGTGTTAGTTTCACACTGGACGTGAGAGCAGTCAGGTCGTCCACACACATGCTGGCGAGCTCGGTGGGCAGAGACGGCCTCTGGCGCTAACGCCGAGCTCTCACGCTGTGCCCTGCTCTGCCCAACTCTCCTGAGCCTTGCACGGCCAAGATTACGGGACCAACTCACAATGAACACGGGACGTTCATCCCGTGCCACTTGGCAACACTTCCCCAAGTTGGGCAACTTCTTCCCTTTTTCTACTGAGAGGAACCGCGCAGAAGCTTAGACAAGACTTCCGTTTAGTCGTGCACGGCATGGTCCATCCGTATGGTCTGAGCTCAAGCGTGTGCTCTGATGCATCTTACTGCAAGGTCTATCTGTAGCCACACACCAGAGACCCATGGTTTTCTTTACTGGTAAGTGAAACCCCATCGGGAAGCCTGTAACACGTTCACCCACTCAACAGGTATCAAATGCCTGCTATGATTTAGGTCGAGCATCAGCAAACTTTTCCTACACGGGGCCAGACAGTAGGTATTTCCGGCTTTGTGGGCCACGTAGCCCGTCACACCTGATCGACAGTGCCCAATGCTGTGGCAGCGGGAAGTGGCCGCAGACAGCACGTAAATGAACGGGTGCGGCCGTGTCCCAACCACGCCGCTGGACCTGGCAGCCGACTTAGGCAACGGAGAGATGAGGTGGCCCTGCCCTTCGTCCGGCCTGAAAGACAGGAACCGCAGAGCACAGGGCTCCGACGACCACGCCACACGGCGAGGGCGGCTGCTACACCTGTGTTCTGAGCAAATATGATTTTGGAGAGACAGTGAAAAATCGGAGAATAACCACCACGACAAAAGGGGGGAGGCGAGGGGGAGAAAAATGAAGAACAAGAGGAAAACATGCATTACAGCTAGGAATGGTTCACAAGACACCAGTCAATGTTACAGGTGACACGGAAATTACTCGCTTACATCCTTCAAATATGATTTCTTAAAATCCCTGTGCAAAGCCAAATGGCCTACAAATGGGTAGAAGAATAGGTCTTTAAACCCTCCCCCAAAATGGGGAGAGAGGGGTGTTAAATCCCTCCGTCACCGCCGTCTCCACCAGCCACCTAATATCGCAGAGTTACGAGGTGCGAATAATGCACCCAATTGGTGCAGTAATGAAAAGTCCCTGGGCAGGAGCACATGCTCCATCCGCCCATACGCCGCGGACGTCCATTTTAACAAGCCTGCGTGTGATTTACTGCCCCTGACTCGCGTATTAAACATTTTCAATATCTTTTAGCAGTTTGATAAAACCTGTTAAAATTAAATTCCAACCACAACTCATTCATCCACACCTTGGGAGGCAAAGGTTATACTAATGTGATCTCTCTTTACGGCCCTTGCCAAAAAAAAAGAAAGGAAGTCTTTCAGTCTGCATGTACAAAAGTGGTAATACCAAAGCACAAGGAGGGTTTTTCTTCTTAATTTATACATGCACACGTATGTACACACACACACATACACAAAGATTTGGGAACATGTTACGCTACTCAGAGCATCGCTAACTGCAAACCCAAAAAGAAAGATCTTTTCCAAACTGCTAGATGAAACCTACAAAGAGGGCCTTAGCTGTGCATTTCATATCTATGTGCACAGATTGATGGAAATTAGTATTACAACTGCATTATTGGAGACCCATGAAAAAGAGACCACCCAGCGGCTCAAATGCTTAAGATAAAACACTTCATCTGGTTGTCATAACCCTCCATTTAGAGACCTGTTTAAAACAATAAGCACTAAAATATTCTAAACCCTCAGTTTTTACTGGAAGATTTGAAAACTGTTCTTAGGATAATGTTTTTCATATTCTTGAGATCAATGGTCCATAGTGCTTATTTATTCACTAAGCAAACACTACAGATCGAGTATGCTTAGATATTGAATATATTTCGTATGTGTGGATAGATATCTATATATCTAAAATAAAATAGAATACATGAGAATACATGCAGTTGTCCTTCAGTGGGGTCAGTTAATCTCGGCCTGTATCGCTCACATAAATGTGCAGCTCTTATACAAGTCACCTAAACTTATGGCCCATCAAAATGAGGGCCAGGTGAGATGGGACAGGTGATATCTAAATGATACTCCACAGGAGTCTGGAAATTTAGAACATTTCAACACCCCACGGACCTGAGCTTACTCAGCATGGAGCTGGCCCAGAAGTGGGATCGCTGAGTCACACAGTAGTTCTGTGTTTAGTTTTCTGAGGAACCTTCGCACTGTTTTCCACAGTGGCTGTACCAACTTCCACTCCCACCAACGACGCACAAGGGTGCCCTTTCCTCAACATCCTCACCAACACTTGCTCTAACAGGCGGCAGGTGATGGCTCACTGTGGTTCTAATTTGCATTTCCTCCATCTGAGACCGAACAGAAGGCTGTTCCTGTAGGTCTCGACTCCAATTCCTTATTCCACTGCAGGTGCCTTTCTAATTCCAGCCCGGGTTCTTTGCCCCATCCCTTCCTTAGTGAAAGAGTAACCAGTAACAGACAGAGAAGCTACAGAGCATTAGAAGTAGATGGTTGAGAAGTTGAAGCTCTTTCCCTAAAGGAAGCAGAACTAGAAGACCACTGAAGATAGGAAGTGGCATGGGGAGAAGCCTGGGAGTATATCCAACGCAGCTTGTTTTAAAACCAAAAAAATAAAGGGTGGAGGGGAGTTGTGGGAAATTATCCCCTAATTACTAAGGAGCTGTTAACAGATGAAGTCAATCTATATTTGCTGATGCGGAAACATATCCAAGATATATTGGCAGAACAGTATATACAGCAGGAAACCGTGTGTGTGTGTGTGTGTGTGTGTGTTTGTGTGCGCGCGCTTAAAATGCTCATATATGTGCACAAAATTTCTGGAAGAAAATAGCAAAAAAAAAAAATCATTATGTTTTCCCTCCAGGGGAGGGAAGGGGCGTGGTATTCAGGGCATTTTCATTTATTTTCCATTTAACACAACGTCTCTATTTTCTTTTTTCATAAGCATGTACCACTGTTAAGCAAGAACTACTCAGGCTTGCAAAGGAACAGAAAGAACTGAGCAAGGGGCAGGGACAAGGTTTTTAAGAATTGTTCTGTTCCCTAAGAAGGAAACAAACACAGGGCAAAAAGTGCTCTTACATGCGCAGTAAATAACTGAAAATGGAAACATCTGCAAATGAAACATGGAGACAGATCTGTCCTCTGCAGAGACCCTAACGTCGGCGCTTTCACATATATTACGGATGGAGTGAAGGCTGCAAAATGCCATTTTCAGAAGCAGAAGCCTTTTCAATTTGTTGGGCGATTTCTAGTTAAGATTGAAGCTGAGGTGCTGTGACCAAACTGCGTCCAAAAGCAAAGAGGTGACATCCCGAATAGGAATGCGGTGAGCCCTGACGGCATCACCCGAGGCAAAGTGAAGAGTCCCAGGACTCAACAGAGCTTAATGGCTGACGCCCACCTGAGGAATGGGAGCCTCCACCCGGTCCCTAAGCAGTCGCAGCGGTTCCAGATCATGCGCAGACTTCCCCAACGTGTCTATCGAAAACACGGCTGGCAACAGGAAGAGGACCGACACCCAGAGAAGGGAGTGGTTTGCTCACGTGTGAGCACCGTGGACTAAACCAAGGCTTCTCCCTGGAGGTGCTTTCGCTCTACCCTATGGCCTGTGCTGATTATATTTGCAGAGAAATGCTGTAGGCGTAGTATTGCAAATTGGGGTAGCCAGAAAGAGCGATGAAATAAGTCTCTCTCTGCTAAGGTCAGCTCTTGGCGACTTCTCTGAGCAAGAGGTGCTGGGCGTGACAGCGAGGGCTTGTCCCCTGGAGCCAGACAGTGGCACGTGATCCCCCAGCTCCTCTTCCCAGCATGGGCAAGTTTCTGTGCATCCTGAGTGACCTCAAGGGTGAGGAGTCCCAATGTGACAGGGCTGTTAAAACAACTGAGACAATAAAGTGCTCAGAGCAGTAACCCAGTGCACAGTAAGACTCAGAGTTGTGTCACCTGTTACTCTGAACACATCGACCAAACCTGCTGAATGGCTCGTTCCTTGAGGTCAGTCAACTAGCATGTGGACAGTACTCAGTAGGTTTGGTTTCACTCTGTTTTCTTTGCTGGTCATTCCATCTTAAAGGATAACGTAGAAAGAAAAAGGAACAGGTGAGTACCTACTAGTGCTCAGATACTGTGCAGGACATTTACAAACACAGCAGGCCTTAATCTTCACACTGGCTGTGTAAGTTGATATTCTATACATCAGTGGACAAAGACTAGGAAGGTTCTGGAACTACCTGAGGTCATGAAGCTGACAGGATGTGGGCAGACGAGGCCCTTCTACCCCAGGCCCGACACAGCCCAGCACACCACAATCCCTTGGTGGAAGCTGATGCTAATGACGGTAGGGATTAATTTTCTTAATTTACTTTTTTCTAAAAAGGAGGTGGTACCCAAAACCAAAAACCTTCAATGGTCTCACATCCCCTGCCTGGAGGACAGGCTGAAGTCCTTCCCTTTGTTCAAACTCTTCATCGGTTTAAGCCAAACCAACCATCAGCCCACTTCCGACACAAGCCCACTACAGGGTCCAGCAACACATGGCATCCCCACGTCTTTATCCTCTTCTGCCCTGATCGCTACATCATCTCAGTTACCCAAACCCACACCGGCTCGCACAGGACTCCACACGAGCCCCCCTTTCTCCATCACGGCCCGCGCCTGACACCTCTCTTCTCGCCGACCCTTCCGGGGCCACACCACCTTCGGGCATGACTCTGTGCCCAACCTCGCCACCAGGTCTCCCGAAGCCACCAGTGAGAGACTTCGAACGCGTAGAACAAGCGAACTGAGGCAGTCACTGCACAGGCGCTTCAGCCAGGCAGGAGCATGGGAAAGAACCAACTGCACGCCCCGAGTCATCTCACGAAGAGTCAAAGCATAAGCGCGAAGCTGAAGGTGACGTGCCGGTTCCCATCAAGCCTGCCGCTGTCACCCAATTAGCAGAATAAATTGATTCACTTCACAACGGGCTCTGTCTCCGCGTTAATTTGCCGGTGTGCACTCTAGCCGAGCACGAGGACAGAAAGACGAGGCGGGGCAGAGGACGTGGCCGGGACGAAGGTGCTCGAGCATCAGCGCACGGCCTGGGAAAGACACGTGCCACGTGGAAAGTGATGAGGGTAAAGGTCTCGTGCAACTGCTTGTAACATAAAATCCCACTAGACAGATGTTTACTGAGCCTTACCCATTCCCAGCTCTTTGTTAGACAGTAAGAAAGTGGGGAGGATGGCGTGCACCCTAAAAGAGAGGAACTTAAAATCAAGGCGTGTTACGCAACTGACACAAAGACAAATCTCAAAGTGTAATCACACCCTTCTGCAAGGATGCAAAGAGTCAAATGATCCCGGTTTTGTGCCTGCTTTATTTCCTGAAATTAGGAAGTAAAATAAACCTGTTAGCCAGGACTCAATCAGGTGCTCTCAGCACAGTCTCTGGCAAGATGGATAACGTAATCCATATGCCTTTATTTGCAAGTATTTTCCATTCTTTTCAAAAACACAAAGATGAAGCCAGCGCGCAAGCTTTTCTCCCGACCAACTCCTCTTATTTCTATGCCTCATAACTATTCAAGAGAGAAAAACATACCCCCCCCCAAAAAAAGCGCTCCCTATCAAAAGCCTGCCACATATTTGGAAAGTTCTCCAATGAGCAACGCCCATTAACATGAGCGCGCGCCCCCATCCACAAGTGCGCGTTTTAATTACAAGTGATCCCGCGTATCGGGATCGCAGGGGCTCTGAGAATTTCCCCCGGGTCGTGTATTTGCATTCACTACAGCGCTCTGTCACGAGGGGTTTCGGCGCTCAGGAATAATGCGCTTTGTTCTCAAAAGCGCCCCCCACACCTGCCAACGCAGGAGCCGGTCGAGGAGGCCCGAGCCGGCTGCGGTGCGAGCACGCTGCCCCCCAGCGGCCACTGCCGGCACTGCGGCCCCGACGCAGCAGGCAGCAACACCTGTCACCAGGGTGAGAGGCAGGCGGGGAAGTAAGGTGAACTCTTCCAAAAATGCAATGGTATTTTACGGGTATCAGATGATCAAGGTTGCAGGCACAACGTATACTCTAGGATTTTCACCTCCTACAAAGCGCATGCAGCGTGCACACAGATTCACTGTGACCACTTCTCCTACCCCGGAGGAACAAGTGACAACTCCAAGTCCCACAGGATATAATGGGCGTGTCAGTCTGAAAAATGATCTGGACTTCGTGGGAAGGAAGAAACTAGGCCATGCGTAAAACGCAATCTTATCCCAGGATTCAGAGCAACCCAAGGAATACTTGAAATTTCAGGAAAGTCAGAAATTAACAGCAAGTTATGAAGACACCATTTAGTTACACAATCAAGATCACACTGAAAATTAAATACTTCCCCTAGATTCATAAGCTGTCAGATTTCCTTTATAAAACAAAGCCAAGGTGGGGAGGGAGGGCGGTCAGAGACTAGTAGGAGCCTCTGCAGGTGATAAACTGCCCCAAGTTGCTACCTGCAAAACGTTCAGTGCATCTCAGTAGCAGGCAACAGCGATAGCTTCTGAGACACCTTACAAATGCTATTAATGACACCCCTAATAACTTTCATGACAACATTCTAAAATAAAATCTAACTATTTTCACATCACGCCCAGACCAATTTCCCCTGAAGTGTACAGAAGGCAACAGGCTCCTTCGGCTGCCAACGGCGCTGCCCAACCGCAACCTGGCAGCGACCTCTGCTGGACGATGCGTGAAGCACACCCTCACAGCAAGAAAAGTGTAGCTTCCCTTTGCTGGATTATTTCGAAATAAACATGCCACAAAACAGCAACTGTTTATCCTTAGTATAGCCCCTTCAACCTGCTTTTACAGAAGTATGTAAAATCTTACACTTTCAATGGGCTTTCTTCGACTTGGAAATCAGTTACAAATTGAGTTCAATCACCCACAAACATGTTTTGTCTTTGTTACCATTTATATGATTTATAGTTCTCCCTCCAGGGAGAATAAAATTAAATTCTTTCACGATGCTAAGAAGAGGAATATGAAATATGGCTATAGGAAGTTATTTCAAAGATTATTTCTAACTAGGCTTAGGGTTCTCGTGCCCCATTAGCATAATATCTAAAATTTCCTCTGCTCTCAAATTTATTCTCATCTGTGAAACAAGACCTGGTTAGGCACGAAGGTGGGTAAAGATGATACCGAATCTCTTCTGGGAAAAGCATGCATGGGAAAATGCAGCATGGATTATGACCACTACTCCTTGTAAAACGTGGGAAAAAGATAACACAAGTTTTTAAACAAACAGGAATGGAGCATTTCACGTCCCGCGGCAATAGATGCAGTCGGTGCAGCAGAGGGTGTTGAGTTGAGAATCAGATCTCAGCTTTGTCACTTACGAGCGGTCTTGGGCCTTACCCGAGTCCAAAACAGGGGAAATCGGAGCTACCTGGCAGGGGTGTTATGGAAGTCCATTTATGTAAAGCACCTAGCACATAGTTTATACTCAATAAACGCCATATGTTGCACACATACACAGAGACACTTCCCTCCACAAAACCTTCTAAGGTTCTATGTTAAGGACAGAAGCAAAATCGCAACCCCTCAGACTAGCCCACGTCCACACCCCTGGGGCCTCGCACAGGCCTCTCCTGCACCCACAGGCTGAGCGGCACCTTTGGTGCCAGGTGAGCTGGGACGCATCTGTGCCCTCATCTGTGACACTCGGTGACGGCCCACTCCCTGGCAAGAGTGCGCCTATGGGAACAGCTCCCTCCCTAACAGCTGATGGAACGTGAACCCCACCCTGTGCAATGCTACATGTGGGCACGTGATACACCCAGAAGGCGGGGTGGGAGGGGAGGTCGTGAGGGTGGAGTCCTGCAATTAAACAGAATGTGGACAGAGGTCTCCCCTGCCCACTGCACCTGGGCAGATGCCTCTAGGAACAACGGTTTCCTTGGCTGTTAAGTATATACACTACCTTTCTCCCAGGGCAGTGAAAAAAGTAAAATGATAACGTCCACCTAAGGTCCCATACAACTATTAATAGTTAACCCAGGGGTAGCACCAGGACCCTGTCCCTGGGGCCCATCCCCTCCCCCGCACAGGATCCCTGCCCACCCGGGGCCCGCTGTCCCATGCACATGGTCCCAGGCCCTCCTGCTCCCTGGGAACCTTGTCCTGCACTGTCCACTCTCTCTCACCTCTTCTGCACCCTCTGCCTCCCTTCTCCCCACTCAATCCTTCCCGCTCCCATGTAAAAGTGCCCACTGTCACCCATCCTTCCGGAAAGGTTCTCGTGCTTTGTACTCCCTCACATAGCTGAACTCCACTCTTGCCGTCTCCAAGTCCTCACCTCCCAGGCCCTCTGCACCCCCCACCCTACGGCCTGTCCCCACCCCCAGCCGGTGGACCTGGCTCTCCACGAGGGCCTCGCTCCCTCCGCCTGAGATTAGCATCGCCAGGCTCATTTCTCCTGCCCAGACCTCTCCTAGGAGAAATTCGATTACCTGTGCAAGCTGCAACCTGAATGCCAGGCACCCCCACTCGATTCAGCGTGCACACAATCTGCCTCACGACTGCCGTTTCCTGCCCTAACCTCCTCTCCCTTCTTTGTCACACCAGCCAGAAACCTCCAGGGCAGCAACTGGAATCACCTCTTCCCTGCCCCACCTCCTAAATATCCTGTCCCTCTCCCTTCTGCCAGTCAGAGCCACCACCCCCTCCCCTGGATCCTGCAATAGCCTCTCCCGGGTGTCCCCATCCACACTGGAGCCAGGCTACCCGATGAAAACACACACCTGATCGCTCACTAGTAACCATTACCACCACCACCACCACCCCTGCCCCAGTGGCTTCCCGCTGCTCTTGTAATTGACGCAGAAACCTCCAGGTGCCTATAAGGGCCACTGTTGAAATGCTGCCCACAGAAGAAGACTGACTCAGCCTCTCTAATGCCACACCCCACACTTATCATCACTCTGCCCTGCGCTGCATCCCACCCTGTCACCCTGATCTCCACCTGCCGCACCATGTATTCACCTACAACGTAACGCTGGCAAACACAGAAAGGTGGCCTGCTCCCTGAGCCTAGAACCAGGCCAGGTGCCCCGTCACTCAGACATCTGCTGGATGGATGGATGGACGGCCCCACCGCCCTCACCGACTCGCCTTGAGGCCCCTCTTCTCACCTCCAACTCTCTCCCTTTATGCACCCTCATAGTGAGACCTCAGCTCCCTAAACCGTCAGACTCCATGCCGTGAGTCTGATGGCCCTCCATCAGGGCAGGGTCGGTGCTGTCCCCTGCTCTGGTGTCCCACCCACAACTAATGCTAAGAGCTCAAGGAACATCCATCCAGGGAAAGATAGTCTGCATGCCTTATAGCTGGGGTCCCCAACCTATAGTGAGTTGTATAATTATTTCATTGTACATTACAATATAACAATGATAGAAATCAAGAGCACAGCAAATGTAATGCACTTGAATCATCCTGAAACCATGCCACCCCTGCCCAGACTGTGCAAAAAGTGTCTTCCATGCAAACAGCGTCTTGTACCAAAAAGGTTGGGGATCACTGCCTTATAGCACCTCTATGGTCTAAATGCACCAAAGCGCCCATCACTGACCAAAATATGAAATAACTAGAGGTAGGCAAAGGCCTCCTGTGGTTCTGTTACTGCTTTGACATGTGTAAATATGGAACATTCCGGAATTCCCTGGATTCAGAGCACCACATTTTAAAATAGCATCACTGCTCATGTAAATGTAAAAAAGAATTGAAAAATGCACAAAAGAATCCGTGGAGGAATATATATGTGCACGTGCACTCAGGCATGTTGCCTGTGTGTATTTTTCAGATTTTTGTTCCACTTACCGCCCTGCATAATTTTTTTTAGGCTGCAAAAAACGTTGCGACACTGTCCACAGTGCCTGGCTTTTGAACTCTGAGAGCAACAGCACAGAAAAAGACAAGGCACAAATTCAAAACCATTTCTCCTTGCCCTTTGGGGCTCCTAGAGTCAAATGTGCCAGTCACACATCCGAGCGCCTAAGACTTCAGCCCAGGGGAGACACTGCCCTGCAGCCGGAAGCTGATAAAACACAGGGAGGGACCCAAAGGATATAAAGTCTTTACCCAGCTCAGTGGGAGTTGTCTAAGCTGAACATCTTAAAACCGCTTCGTACAAGCGGCAGCCAAATCCCAAGGGCTGGCTCCGCGCTCTGACAACTCTCTGACTCTGTGATGTGAGTGCAGCCTTATTCCCTGGGTGCCACGGCACGGGTGGCACTGGCTGACATGGCCCAGGGCAGCTGCAGGGGGGAACTGTATCCGACGTTCCAGGGATGTCAGGAGCTTCAAACTCAGCCAGTGCACACAGAATCCTGGAATTCTGACTGCTGGCTTACGTCAAGAACAAATCTAGGGAATAGGGACAAAAGATGTACCCTCTTGACAGCCTGCCTCCAGTTTCTCCGGGCTGTCATTTATAGGGTGTGACAACAACTTTGCATGTGGTCACATTACATCTTCCCTGACTGATGGGCATTGGACGTTTATTTCTTCTTGCTATTGCAATGGCATTCTCAGTGACAAGGATATTGGGATTCAATTTCTTGTACAGTTTGTGAATTGTAAGTTTGTGTATTTGCTGAATAACTGAAGGGTAAAACTACATAGTTTAAATAGGTAAAACAAAGCTTGTGCAGTATAACTAAGTTTCCCTGTGGCACTGGGTTACTCCCCTAATTTTCCAAAACGGACATTTGTCACCATCGGACCAGCAGACAGCGTGATTTAACAAAAACATGAGCGCATGGTGGCTCACGCCTGTAATTCCAGCACTTTGGGAGGCCAAGGTGGGAGGATTGCTTTGGGAGGCGCCAGGAGTTCGAAACCAGCCTGGGCAATACAGTGAGACCCCACCTCTACAAAAAATATTAAAATTAGCTGGGCATGGTAGCACACACCTGTAGTCCCAGCTACTCTGGAGACAGAGGTGGGAGGCTCACTTGAGCCCAGGAATTCAAGGTTACAGTGACTTATGAGTACACCACTGCACTCTAGCCTGGAAACAGAGTGAGACCCTGTCTCTATAAAAAATATGAATGAATGAATGAAAGAAAAAATGCAATAAAGAAAACAGAACCAAGGTGTCAGGATTCTGGACTCCGGGCTGCTGCTGGAAGCAACTAAGTTTCTTCTGTAGGTACATGTTCTCTCTGGGATATTAAGAAACCATGTTTTTAAGGAGTAGAAAAGCAAGTCAGGAGAGGTGACCCGCTGATGAGCAGATTTTCCGAGCCAACTGTAAAAATGTGTTATTACACGTGACATGTTCTAATTTTTCCCTGTTTTATATTTAGATACTATTTTACTACTAAAACTCCAGGCTGAAAAATGAACAACGGGGAAGGAAATCTCTTTAACTGATCAGCTCTCTGGAGAATGGCCGGGACAATAGGGATCTTGACAAAAGCACAGGTTACGGTAACTAGGCCACAGCACCCCAGCACAGAGACGTCGGCAACAGCGCCAAAATACCGCTTTTCATGAAAGGGGCAAGTTAGAAATACTGACTACGTGGGTATCACGTCTATATGCTCACAGCCAAAATACAAATTGTTTTTCCTAAATAACAGTCATCAGTAACTCTTCCTTTTTGTTTTTGGATTAGTACAGATAAGTGACTACAATTAGCTCCACAGTTTTTTTTGTTGTTCTTGTTCGTAACCATAATTAAGTCCAGGTACAGTGAAAAAGCACAGGCCCTTCTCCCTCACGAATAGCTTAGAAAATAATACACTTTATTATTGAATTTTTGCCCTAAAGCTTTCTCTGCTGTCCAGATAATTTCCCAACTGCATTTCAAATTAAACTCTTAAGTTTCCACCTCTCCCCCCCAGGGTGCTCTTCCGAACTACAACGTATCTTTAATATGTTTGGACGATAGCGACGCTAGGAAGTGTTATTTCTCGCTGAAAACAGTCATTAATGTCACTTCATACCTCGGAGAGCATAACAGCCATTTGGTGATAAAACAAAGTAGGATCATCATCCACTTATAACTTGGGGGGGGGGGTCCCGTCAGGACTTTCTATGAATAGTCTTCACGTGAGCATCCTCTGGTCATCATGCAGATAGAGTGTTTCCCATACCATGTGTCAAATCCAGCAAGCGCATGTTCTTTTACAGAATCTGTCTCCCTCCCCAAATTTCCATACACCTCTCGGCATCTTTGACGTCACAGCCATCCAGCTCCCACCTGGGTACTCCTTTTCCTGGAAACGTGCAAGTCTTTGCTTTCATTTCGGCAGAGAACTTTATCAATGACTCTTTCCTCTTGACTGCCATGGTACACTTTAAGAGGACGAGAGGGACGGTTAGCTTTTTAAATACCGCAAGGTGGCTCTGTACCCCTGGAACTTCGGTCTGTCTGTACCTAACCAGAAGCCCGTTTTGAAGAACGGGCCACTATCCATCACCTCCTGAGAATGCCCTTACATTGTTTATTACCTGTGGTGAGCAGCAAGTGTTAAGCTGGAGTGGAATCCCCCCGAGGGCGGGGGGGGGGTTGACCACGTGCCACCGTTCCCAGCAACCTGCAAGAGCACACTGCAGGCATGCAACGTGCATTCACTGAAAAGGGGATGAGTTACATAAGGAAGGTGACTTCAAAGTGTCCATCGGGCACCGTTTAACGAAGTCGGCAGTCCTACCGATTCCGTGAATTTTAAGTTGTTTTATATTCTCACACACACACACTACTCAGGAAGTAAAAAATGAAAACATTAAAGACTTCTCTCTTGGAGCCCACAGAAACAGATCTATACCTGGCACCAAAAAAAAAAAAATCTGTCAAAGCTCATACTCTAAAAAGTGCTCTTTTCTTGACACAGTCAATGCACCAGACTGACTTGTAGCCCTAATTACTTTGCTATTTTTAGGTAAAATTCAGACTTTCACTTTCTATAATACCTTTTAAACCATATTAGTTACCTGCTAAGACCTATTTGAATGAAATCCTAGGATGAGTCCGTTTTTGCAAATATTCAAACAAGAAATGATTTGGAAGCCTTGCTTTGTGCTGTTTGAAACTGGCAGTCGGCAGTGGGGCATTTGATTTAAACACTGTCATGGGTCTAAATTAAAACCTCAGAGAATGGTGTCGAAGTGAGATCCCTGATGTTTCTCTTTCCTTCTCTGTGCATACGGACATGTGCCAGTTCCAGACAGAAACCCAACATGCAAATCGTATCTACACTACTCAGGACTCTATTTGTCCATAAATAGAGACACTTCCTTCGCGCTAGCATCGCCATGTGGCGTACACATGGGGCTGAGGACTGCATCTGATTTATATAAACAGACTGAAACTTCGTGTAATGCTATATCATCTCCAAACACTCATGTGAACCCGAGATAAAAAAACCTATAAAAGCCCAGTTGAACTACAGAGGGACTGTAATAAAGGCAACAATGTTAAGTCAGCTTCAAAGACATTCTTAAGGAGAAACTCCAAAAACTTTCATGCACGTTTTATGGTTTATTTTTAATATTGATGTATTTCATCTTAAAACCAGTGCCAAGAGCTATTGCGAACAGCCCCTCCTTTCATGTTGGTGACGCTGCCAGGAGTCTTTGATAAGACTGAAGAACACCTGGTGACACCGAGATCCAAACAATACGACATCAACGTGGAAACACACGTCCCTGTCCCTTCACGTGACACTTTTAAAAAGGCCCAGCTATCTCAGATGGCCTATCATTTATCACCTCCTAGATAAGCCAAGAGTCCTGCCGCCCTTTGGGGGACCGGCCAGGAAAAACTTATTATAGTCACTTGCAAATGAACCCACCAAAAATGAGAGGCCGTCATCATCAGTTGTAAATACGTCTGCTACGCATTCAAGGGACCAAGTTCAGCAGATTTCTGAACTTCGAGTGACTTATAGTCCCCAACAAGTCACATCTGATAGAGGGCTGTATAAAGTAGTACGTGAAGCCTAGGTATCACAGGACATGAGCACAGTCACATGTCACCTAACGGCGGCGACACACTCGCTCTGAGAAACATGACGTCAGGCAATGTCCTCATTGTGCGAGCATCCTAGAGTGTACTCAGACAGACCTAGAACCTTCAAGACGAAATGGAATTTGAAGGTTGCTCTTAAAAATCATCTTCACAGTCAACTCACTCATTAAGATACAAGTCGCCCACACTTAGGTCGGAAGGCACAAAAGAACGCTACAATGAAAAATGTTAACAGTGTGAAAATAAGCACGCTTGACTGATCCCACCTCCGAGGTACTCGACCTTATGGTGTCTCCGTAACCGAAGGCACAGGCCCGCCGAGCGTGGGAGGCGCCAAGTGTCTCCCGGTGCGCAACGAACCGTGGAGTACACGGACTGTGAGTTCCTGGCATCACTGCCACGAAAATTACATTTTCGCTCCAAATGGCAAAAACATAGACAAAGCCTTCCCAAGCCTTTCTGTGGGTCTGAGTGGAGAACGGCACACACCTCCTGAGACAAGTCTTCCACTTTCGCACCGAGCGCTAACAGCCCCTAGATGCGCCTCTCTGAAAGGGCTCGTCACCAGCTACCTTCTCTGTTCAGGGGACCCGCTCTCACGGAACAGCCCTGCCGCTGACACGTAACTGACCACCCCCGACGGCAGAGAAGCCTGCACACACAGAAAAGAGAGCGGGAGAGACCCGGCCCAGGAATGGGTGACGTCCCTTCCCTGCCCACCAGAAGGCGGCTGTCCCCACCAACCTCAGGGAAAGGCATTGCCCCACCCATCCTGACTGGGACCCCTGCAGCCCAAACCTGGTTTTCAAGGCACCCCTAACAACCCACCCCGGACAGCTGGCACGGTAAGCCCTTTGGCATGTACGCAATGCACAAAGCCAGACGCTGCTTATAACTTGTCCCCTGGAACAGAATCAGTCCAACCCCCAGATCCTGGGCTGACACTATTGGAGTCCCCTTCCAGGGTCGTGTGATGAGACCAGGCCAACGGCTGCATATTCAGAGCCAACACCGTCCCCCGAAAGTGGCTGCAATGACTGAAGATCAGCAAAGTCAACACGCAGCTGCTGTGGGCAATGCTGATGATGTGAGACACCTGGGTTCTAGATGACTGGACCCTAACTAAGATGCTCCGTGAAGCAGACACGGTATCTGCTCTCTATCTCAAAAGAAAAAAAAACCCTAGGAGAAATGCCCACCCATGGACACACACACACAGCTGTGGTAGAATGAATGATTATAAATTGCTTCATGTTAACACAGAGGCAAGAGTCAACAGAACAATTCACACCTTATCTTCATTAATGCTTGAATGTTAAACTGAAAACCTTTATAAAAATATAAATGATCACTTGGCTCAAATGGGGATTAGGCATAGATAAACACATTTGTAATATGTGAGAAAATGTGTCTGTAAAATTGTGAGAAAACAGTTCAAAGAACTATCCTAAAGATTATTACTGGCTCCTAGAAAAGAATTTGCAAATACGAAAAAATGACAATAATAGCTAACATGTATAAAGTGATGTCATATACCAAACAAGTGTTCTGACCCTCACAACAACCCCATGCAATTGGTACAATTATCATCCTTTTACAGATGCACTGAAAGGTTAAGTGACTTGCCCAAGGTCACACAGCCAATAAATAGCAGGACCGGAACTGGAACCCAAGCCAATGGAATTCAAACTCTGTGCTCTAGAATCCACGCTGCCTTTCCATGAAAAAAAATCTATGACTCTACAGAAAAGCATAAATTCAACTGACGAAAAACAAACAGAGCTCCATGGTTCCGTGAAAACTCCCACATGGCTAAATTACATCAAGTTCCACACCAACTCCCATCACAGAATCTACTTACTTCTTACTCTCCATTTCCCTTACCCCACTCGCCCTGCTAACACATAGTACACCGAAACCCGACTCTGATGTCTGGCTTCCAGGGTTTTCCCATTTACAGCTCTTCCCAAATACTCTCCCAAATAAAGACACTCTGCTGTTACAAGGACACACGCCACACATCTCCAAATCGATGCTTTCCTTCATGATCCATGTCCAGAACATTTCTGACCCCCACACCTTGTCTTTTGAACAGCACAATCTGTCCCTGATTGCTCACACCTGCGATCAATTTCCCATTCCTATTGCCTCATACTAAGAACCATTCAACTGGGTACTTACAAATCACCTTGTATTCTTTCCTATTACGAAAACAGAAGAGCCCAGGACAAATGCTTTTCCTGAGTCCAACACTCCACCCAGCACGTGAACAACTTTTAGTGATAGTTACAATGCAAACCTGCTAAGAAAAAACAGCCATCTCCTTTACATAATCAAGCGTTTTTTTTTTACATGCTTCAACATGCTCACTCTGCAATGTTACCTGTATTCTAGTGACAATTTGAAGACAAAGTTTACTCCAAAGAAAAATAAACTCAACCCCCCATCAAACCATTAAATGTTTCTAAGACATGAAGTTTGAGTTGTACATAACAAAGTCTTTATGTGAATTTCTCTTCTAGGGCGACATGTTTAGCTTTTTCACAACATACAGTGCACATCTATAAATCTTTCTAGCATATTAGTTTGCATCGATTTGTGCTTTTTTTATCTGTAAAGCACGACAGGCATTGCCCTAGCTTGTGTTTCTCCCGATCACACAGGACCAAGTATGCGTCTGAGTGTCACGGGCATGACGTCACTACCAACCCTGCAGAAGAAAGCTGAACGCAGAGCTAGCAGATGGTCCTCCAAAACTCAGCTCTGATGTCTGGCTTTCGGTATCTTCCATTTTATGGCTCTTCTCAAACTATTCTCTTCCCAATCCTACAGAATGCAGAGGACAGTAAATAGGAAATAAGGACTCTGATCAGAGTACAGACACTGTCACTTCTTCGAGAGCACTGACAAAGTCACCTTACCTGCTGAGAAACCAAGAGCCTTGCGAATGGCAATACAGAAAGTAGCCACAAGGGGGAGCCAGTGGGTCCATCTTAAAACTAACTGGAGACTAAGACTTTTTGGTTTCTAAGAACTTTAAATTCCAGGAAGACAAGCCACAGGAATGGGGATGAACAAAGGCTAAGAATGACACGAGATGCAGTAAGAGAAAAAAAGCAACGAGCAAGAGACACAGAGATTCCCTCTGCTCCTCAGAGACCCGAACTGAAAACCCAAAAGCATTTTTTTTAAATTACATTCTTCAATGTGAAATCAAACATTTGAGAAGGAAGGCCTGCTCACATATTAGCAAAATGTCTAAATTCTTATACAAATTTAAGGGTGAAGAAAAAAACAGTAAAAAGAATAATTTTTTAAAATTCCCTACCTTTGTCAAATTCATTTACCACCACGCCCCTTAAACCATAAGAATTGTCATGTTTACAGGCTTTCTGTTAGCCTCTCCTATTTTGTATTTTAATCTTCAAGATTAAAAAAAAAACCACCACATCCAAAACACATTTCAGTTCCAGATAACTGACCTTCATTCCAGGAAGCGTTACATGATAAATATATTGACGGTAAAGGTTTTCAATATTGCTACTAAAGATGTAATTACACATGCTCAAGTTTTCCTACTACTGGAGCACATTAATTAAAACTTGGCACCGTTGAAGGAAATCGGAACACATGAGAAGGAGGGCGACGTGTGTTTCATATTGAGTGTGGCATAATTATTACCTCTTTTTGATAAAGATGTTCGGAGGAAGGCCCTAGCGCCGCGCCTATCCTCACTTTAATCATCGTTCAACACACAAAGAACCAATCCGTCACGATCCAAAGGGATTTGCTTATTGTTATGCTTTCAGAAGGCTCGTCAGGTATTTCCAAATGCTTCCTAATGACAACAATTAAACATCTGGCAATGGCGACCTACTTGTGGCTGCCGAACTTCCTCGGATACTCTTTTTCATTAATTATGCACATGCTGGGAACGGAGAGAGAATTTACATTATGAATAATAACTCGAGACCGCAGGAGAAGTCAGAGACCGACAGGAGCAGCCCCCTGCTGTCCTCCCTGCTATCTGCATTAAGGCCTTGTTAGCGATCCCGGATTTGGTAACAGATGCTACATAAAAATCGCAGAAGCACCAGGCGAAGGCACACGTGCATCTCCATGTAAACATGCTGCGAGGGAACAGCCTTGCATCAAACATTCAAGACTGCGCCTGAGGGAGGGAGAGAGCCAGGCTGTCCCATTTTCTGCATTTTACCCTGTACGCACGGGATTACGTTCTGATGCAAACTTTGACCCTCAACTTTTGCAAATAACGCCCAGGCCCGTTAGAGCCTTGGCCGTGGCACAGATAAGAAAAGCCCCGGGACAAGAACATGCACACCATCCAACAACGTTTCGCGTTTCCTTAAATTTCGGGGTGAGGAGAGAGAAAAAGAACTGGGACAACAAAGTCTGTTGTCTGAAAATCATTTGGTGATGAAACAATTTCCATCAAAAACAAAAAAGGTCCACTTAGATCTCATTAAAATCACCTGATCACCATTTATTCTAATTGGATCCCAATCTCTCCCCAAAGCCACAAGATTTTACTAATTAACGTATGGCTGCTACCTTTCCTGCTTCCCAGCTTCATTTCAACTCTTCCGGAGATCAAAAACACAATCAGCATCGTTCAGAGCTTTTAAAAACGTGGTTTGGGTTTTATACCCTTTGGAAAAGACTTGAAAATACGCACTGGTACTAATTAAGAGCTAGGTATTATTTTAAATTCCAACAGTACTTAGAGTAAATCTACCAACATCATTTTGTTATTCAATTTGCTGAATTCCGGCTATCATTTAATAGACACCAAAGGTACAGTTGGGATCCAGTAAGGAAAACAGAATCACACGGAGAGTTTAATAGGAGTAGGGTCAACAGGTGACCTGCAGAGCACAGGAGACTGCGTCAGGAGAATCCAGAAGCCTGCAGAGGTGACCCAGGCACATGGCGCCAGCCTCTAAGGAGAAGGCAGGGATGTGGGGGGATAAGTGGAAGGACTTCCTAGAGCTGGGCTACACCCTCTGCAGGCTGGTGTTGACTTCTCCCGGGAGACCTGAGGGGGAAACGCTGAAAACTAGAACAAACTTCCACTTGCCGGCCACGGCTGGGCAAGGCCAACAGGAGCAGCGAGCAAACAAGGAAAAGCAAGCGCCACGTCCTCCTCTGCTAGGCTGCAACTGACCAAGACATCATTGCAAAGCAGGGTACAAAGGGCAGAACCGGAGTTGAGAAATAACAGCTTAATCCCAGTCCCTTCCCACGGGGCCTCAAACTCCCCATCCATAAAATGGACAGAACGCCAGGACCCATTCAGAGTGGTGATCATCCAGTGTGTTAAAATACATAAAGCACTTGTAATTTGTCCAGCATGAAACTAGAGGTGAAAAAAAAAAAACACACTTGTAATGGTGCATGTCAAACAACTGCAAAATGTATATGTATTACTTTCAAAGTATTGTTATTTACTTTCTACAATTTTACTGGTTGGAATTTACCCACAAAAATCCATGTTATCTAATAACTATTAATGCAATACAAGAGCACGCATCATCCTTGACCTGATGTACACCCTGAGGTATCCGATTCTGTTTTTACCAGCATAAAAATATCTGTCTCTTTGGGCTCAGCCCCAGAAGGGAGATGACAAAGGGACGTCATCATTTGGAAAGCGTCCCAGTGAGACGCATTCGTTGTGTGTCCCTGCGGTGGCTAAAAGACCCACCACCTTCGAAAGTCGTCCCGTGGCAAACGTGGCCACCCTGCCAAGCACAAGGGAAAGTATAACTGGGGTGCCAGGGCTGAATGACGAAATGCCACCGGGACTGCTCGGATGAGGCGCCCGTAAACCGTACACCGCAGATTCAGGCACGGATTCTGTGAAGGACCAACACCTCAACCCAAGGAGGGCAGCCGCTGCAACATCCAGTTCATCTTAAGAATTTCAGCAATTAGCCATACAATAAATGTTTTCGCTTTTAAAAATCTTTAAAAAAAAAAAACTTTCTATGGAGAACCCTTCCCTCCACCCATTTCAGCGTTGTCTACGACGCGATTTTATAGGTGCCGTCTGCCTGACATAACCTGCCCGGCGTCGCTACACCACGGCCACTACATCCCATCAAAGATCTGAACTGGAACACCCGCGTCCATCACAGTCCACATAAACCTGAGTAGCGTCGAGAGTTCAAAATCCAGGAAGAGCCGAAAAGAGGGGGAGACGAAAAACAGATAAATCCTCTTCCTCCAAACCTGGCTTCGTAGAATTTCATTATTGGGATCCCCATGAAAATGAATGTCTTCAAATACAAGAAGAACAGAACACTCCAAAGCCTCCTTTGTAAAGCTGTATCTAATGGTAAATATTCAATCTTCATGTATAAGCCAAAGAAGAAGAAAAAACTCATTTGCCCTATAGGACCTTCTGGAGGCAAAGAGTTTGGGTGCTAATTCGTTTCCATCTATTTCATCCATTCATTGAACACGTGGTTACCGAGTGCTTCCTGGGTGCCTGGCGTCCCAGGATACAGCAGTCAACACAACTGGTGACAACAGAGAAGCCAGAGAAGGGGAAAAGGATCAGTACCTACTAACAAACTTGCCCATTGTAAGGGGAGGAGGAGGTGATAATTAGCTTGGAGCTAATGAAAAGGAACAGGACATGTTTTGGCAATTTGAGTATTAGCATCAAAATGTGATTAAAAAAAATTTATCTAAGGTATCCAACACCTCAGATGGTCCTTTCAAATATAGGTGTAAGACATATTCCAAAGTCATTTATCAAAAATTTTCCTTTCAATCCTATGATAAAAGTAAAATTATACTAGGCAGAATTTAAAAATATTCTTTCCTCTTGCTGAAGGAAAAACAGAAAGACCTTCTGTATCATCAGCATCCCATACTGCCATAAACAAAATGATCCAGCAACTTGGAGCACAAAATCTATGTGAGCTCTTCACCTGCACCACCAACATTCCTATGCACTCTCCAAAAGGCCACAGCCCATCTCTGAGATAAAAAGTAACACCCTTTTATCAGCCAGTTTGGAACTTAATAATTCACAGGGCTTACAAGACCAGAACACCATCGTCACTATGAGTGCCACTGGAATGACAAGCAATTAGAAGTAGTTTAGGGCAAGAAGTTAGAAATACTCAGCAGAATTTAATTAAACAAATTGGATTTTGGCATGAGCTCTAGGTCAACACCCTACTTCTATAAACAATGCCACGGAATCCTTGGAATCCGTAAGGACAATACCAGACACTCACATTTAAATTCTCAAGTACCAAATAGGGACACTTAGGCCACCACCCTCAGGTTCAAGTATAGTTTTAAATACCCTGCTTCTTCAAAAGGGAAGGAAAAAGGATTTTGCCAACCGAAGCAGCACGATACTTTCAGGCAGTACCTGGATTTCCTCATTCATCTGCAGTGTCACTTTCGGTCCACACGACGTAAAAGTCTAACTTCTTAAAAACAGGTTTTACTCTGCGACTTTACTCAAATTACATTAATCTGAACATTATCGTATTGAAATAATCGCTGAAAACTCTTTACCAACAAACATCTATCATGGTGGTGATTTCTGCTGGAGGAAATATATTTACAAAATAGAGATTTAGAACGTCTCAAACTTGATTTATTTCCAGTATGTCAATGTTCCCCACGACAATAAGGAAAATAAAGATAAAACCAAAACTACTCAAGATCGAGCAAACATATGAGGACCAAAATAAATGTAGAATTGATGGTACATGTTAATATTAAGTGTCCACCTGTATAAGAGATGTTCCCAAAACACATTATCACTCAAACTGACCAGAATCAATACCACTTACCTGAGATGAATTTGAATAATAAAGGAGGAAACAGTTCTAACAAATTTATCTGTAATACTGAAAGCACCATTTTTTTCCCTGGCTGGAACATGGATGTCACGACTAATTCTCAACGATTTCGCAACTCAAAAACAACCGTTCTAACAAAAGACCACTAGAGGGCGCATGTGAGCCATGGCACTCATCCAAAAAGAAGTTACAAAGGAAAAAAAGTTACATTTTGTGTGGTGTTATTTTTACCTTTTAATTATTATTATGTAATTACAAACTTGCTCCACAAAGATTAAGAAAATGAATAACTTTTAAAAGGTTTAACATTAAGAAAAGCAATCTAATTTTGAACAGAAAATACTGTTAAAAGATATTCTATGTATTGTTGGAACAGGCTATATACTGAAAGCAGAGTCAGAATCACTTCCTGACATTTATATTTCCATTCAGTAGCTTCAAAGTATGCTTTAGGAAAAGTAAACTTAGTTCCAATCATATGGAACACTATTCCTATGAAATTATGTAAGTACTGATTTGTTTTTATTCTGGTGTTTTGTTTATGCATAAAAAGTCAACCAATCCTCTCAGTGAGTGTTTGGGTAGTGTGAGGATGTTCATTAAAACCATGTTTTAGTAGAAGATTCCACGTTAGTAATCGGAATTTTCTGCTAACATTACAACTATTAGCATGGTGACCCACGGTAATCTACACTCTCACAATAAAGAAACACGAACATTAATAATCAACAGCCACCAATGGACTGACGGCACAGAAAATATCAGTATTAATTTTGAAGCCATACAGAAGTGTTCAAAAATTAATCAAGAAACTTTTTCAAAAGAATATTAAGGAATAAACACAAAGAATACATGTCACTTTCAACTCCAAAAAAAAAATTTTAAAGGGGTCAGAAATTTCTGTACCAACCTGCCTTTTGCTGATTTCTGAAGTGGCTCTTTTGAGGTTCAATGACCTTGAAAACCTCAGCGCCTTCACTGAGTCCCTCCGAGAGGTACCAGAGAAAGAATAATACCTCTTTGCAGGTTTCCTCTTCGCTCTGTCTGCCATCTCAATCCATCAGTAAGGCAAAATCCACAAGGACCCAATTTCAAACCTAACTACACAAAATGATCCCCAAATGAACAGTCTGCCCCAAGCCCAAATATACTCAGTCTTCAGGAAAGGGTAAGAAGTTGAAAACAGCTGGGAAACGGAGAGCAGAACCCATTCCACGTAGGTAACCCGCAAGGGACAGCGCGGACTTTGCATATGGCACCACGGAAGTCAGCTGGCCACAGGCTCCACTGAACCAAACCAGAGCAACCTTCACCAGTTAAACAGGACAGGAGTAGTTTGTCAGGAGCAGAACAGGGTGTAGCAGACACACAGCTTGGAGTCAGCAGGGTGTGAGTATGTACATTCAGGTTCAAAGAAGTCTCTTTAACTCCCTTCCTTGCCAAAACAGCGCTACAGGATAGGATCAATTCACAGCTCCTGCCTCAGAACAGGAGCCCTCTTGGCAGGACTATTTTGTTAAGCTCTTTGAACATTCTCTTCTTCCAGTAAATGAGAATGGAGTGACCAAATGCTCAAAATACACAGTTTACTCAGAAAAACAGAACAAAATATGCACAAGCATTATGAATTAGGAGTCTGGAACACCACACCCCTCCTCTGTCCTAGCCAGGTATTTTTATAAAACCCTTTCAAAAGGCAACAAGAACATCTTTCCTTCATTTTATCTCAGCTCTAACTGAACTGAGGTTGAGTGTTAGGAAAGATGGTGAAAGGAAAACATGAGAAAAAGGAGAAATAGGTCTCTAGTGAATATCGAATCCTATGAAAACTTGCAACATAATTAACACTCATAATACTATTACTACTAGAGCCTCACAAAACTCGGTGCTTTAGGATACACAAACCCAACCCAAGGACTGAAAGGTGGTGCAATCAAGGTAATTTTTTTTAAATTTACCTAATAATCTTAAGATTTAACAAGAGGCATACAATCATTTTTTAAAACACATGTGCCAATTATTAAAGAGCCTGTGTAACTGAAGAAACTATATAACCAAACATTAGCCTGTACCAGAAATAGGTAGCTTATGAATATAAATACATTAGAAATCAAACCTACCCCAGGAAGCCAAGACGACCTACACTAGAGAACCTACACTCTGAACAAATGTGGGTAAATCCCAGAAATTGGAACCGTATAGGCACTCAAAGAAAACTTCCTTAGTACCGTGCCCTGAACGCTAACGATTAAAGGATAATGAGCAAAATTATGGCTATTAAGTACTTGACTTCAATTTTCTTTTGCAGTCGTTTAAAATATTGCCTCTCAATCCTAATTTCTCCTCCATAAAAGAAAAAAACTTTTCATAATTTTACAAATTCATAATGACCGGGTACAAATTTTGCACCTTTGAGAAAACTTTCTCCATGGCAGAGACAGGGCCATTAAAAGGCTGTGGTTTCGAATTGCAGTGAGCCTAAGCAGCACCTGGAGGGAGCCCAGCTGCAGATCACAGAGATCCTGCTTCCCTAGGCTGGAGGGTACCTGCGTTTTAAGCAAGCATGCAGGGGGCAGGTCAAGAAACACGACCTTTTTTAAAGGAATTATTTAGACGAGCTGTAATTTTTTAAGGCAAAAAGCAAAACAAGCGTCAAGATCCTTACTCAGGGTAGCCACCAAAATAGTTGAAAATGCTCTAGAGGGATTAACTCAGAATCGAAATTCGGAGCCATGGACAAGAGCCACGCAACCAATAACACTCCATGAGTCATCGATTTGAGTAACACACCCAACAATACCTGTGAACCTGGGTGTTGAGAGTCTGGATTATTAATGTATTTTTTAGAGTCACAACTCAAAATGGGTACTTTAGGAAGAGCACTCAAATATATTTAAGTTATGCACACATTTTTAAAGTATTTCTGAATAATCACAACATCGATTTAAAAGCTATTTCTGTCCGTGGCACACTGCACTCTCCGGCATTCTTCTATCTGGAAATGGATTTCAATCAGCACGATATAAAACTGTCTGAAAATGGATTCCACTTATTCATGTTTAAAACCTTTTTCTCAGGTTAAAGGACTTTTTACCTTGTACAGAAAATACAATAAAAGAATCTAGAAAACGTGGAAATCATCAAATCTGCACACAGATACGAAATCTAAAAGATAGTTTATATTAAGAATTCTGTGATTTTAATATTCAACCATTTCAGAGGATCAGAAACAGTTTGCCTTATCCCCGGCTTTTGTGTGTCAGGTAACAGTCACTTGTGTTGAAACAAGAGTGCATTACTTCTAGTTGCTCAACGACAAATCACCCCAAAGATCCAAACAACATCAATCACTTTAACCTAATTCATTTTGGTAACATTCAATCCAACCGCAAAACACACGTTCTTTGCAAGCACGCATGGGACATCCACCAAAAAGGCTGCATGCTGGACCACAAGTCCCCCTGTATTTCAAAAAGACTTTAAAAATCATATTGCTGAACACCTATATCCTGATATTCTACTGACTCAAAATGTAAACTCTGTCTAGGGTCTCTGTGTTGCTCAGGTAGGCACGTTGATGAGGAAGGATGAACAACAGTCACCGGTACTTCATAAACCCTGAAGACATCATGGCACTGTGAACATACGGGTCGATCCCACTCAGAATTCCCAGGAGCACGGAGGCTGCGCACAGCCCCGTAATTCCAACTCACACAACTTCCACAACAGGTTATTCCAAGCCACGTGCCAGAGCCAGGCACATCACAGAAGCCGTGTTATAAGGGATTCTTGCACGATCTACTGAACGGCACAAGGTCAAAGCATAACGCAGGATAGTACCACCTCAAGGGAAAGCCTCAGTCTACCCAAGGAAAAAGGACACACGGTGGAGAAACAGGGGTGCTCATCCCGGCTGTTCAGAGTACAGAAAAAGCACGTGAGGACGGGACACAGGAGCACCCCGCTACCCCGCTTTCTCCGTAGTGGTCTAAGTGCCCAAACCAAGTACACTACAAGGGCACGCGTACATTCATGAAACAAGAGGCTCCACATCCGTGCCAGCATAGCTACACTTAATGAATGTGGAAATACATTTATGCTAAACTCATTAAAAAAAAGCTACTATTCAAGCCTCTTTATTTAAAAGAGAAAGACTGTCTCTAACTGAAGAAAGTAAGTTCAGGATGAAAAGCTTACTAAGAGCGATGAGCTTTGCACGTCAATGGGATCACAGGTGATTATTTCCTTTATATGTTTTCTGCATTTCCCAATTTTCCCTCACAAGCAGCTATGTTATTTTTATATAGGAAGGAAAGGAAGGGAAGGGAAGAAAATAAGGAAGAGAGAAAAGGAAAATACTAAAGATCAATACAACATCAGCTGATCTCTTCCTAACATCATGGCTGGGAAAGGGCACCTGTTTAAATTCTTCATCAATCTTTGTAGCTGCTTTACCTTCGGAGTTGAACCACACAATAAATTAACTATAATTTAAATCTCTAGATGGGACTATGCATGTGGAATACAGAAAAGGATTTGAGAGTTATCAGATGCCTGGCTCACTGAAAAGGCCAAAAAGGAGAAATGGCACCAAAAAAAAAAAAAAAGGCATCAAATCATAAGGAGGCCAAGAAGTTCTGAATTTGCACAATATTTGGCATCTGAAATTTATTTTCCTTAGGATTTCAAGAAAACATGTAAGATATCCGCCACGTCTGAGCGAGGCACGATGCTAATTGTCAGGAATGTGGGTGTGAACCAGCCCAGGACAGCTGTCCTCACCCAGCTCCCAGCACAGGGAGGGGGCAGTTGTGGGAGGGTGACACAAAGGTCGAGTAACCACAGCGCCCAGAAGGAAGCAGAATGAGCATCCACAGGATCTGACCATCTTCCAACCTCATGATGCAACGCTGGCTTAATGACACCCTGTGCTATCACAGTGGAGTGTCATAAAGAAGTCGCCCTACCGGGCAGTTGCCTCCATGCAGCTGAGACCGTGCAATTGTGCATGTGGCCGTGAGCCCGTCTGCAATTCCTCACAAGCCAAACAAAAAAGGTGTGGCCACATGGCTCCTCCTGTCACCACAGTAAAGAATGTGACAGCTTCTGTATGCAGAGCCAAGCATCCTATCACTTATTCTTAAGATGTTTATAGTTCCCTCTCCTGATTCCTTCCAAGGGTACATAAAAAAGAGGGTGGGGGGGAGTAAAGTACCACCGAGGTACAGTAGGTGGCTGTGTTTGCAGGTCACTGTGTTTACGATGCCAAAATCACAGACTATGCTAAATATGGTGTTACCACGTAAAAGCACACCCACAGCAATGACAGAGAAAGAGATGGCTTTCTGAAAGCCCAGGAGCACCAGAAAGGAGGACGCCTGGGACACATTCAGTCATCCCGCAGCAAGGCAGGGCCGCACCTATGCCCACAGTGGGGACAGATAATATCTGAGCCAAGGCTGGGAACCCAAACTCAGAGACCTTGTGTATCATACAACACAGCGATCACATAGATGGGCCTGAGTAGTCAAGAAAGAGGTTACGCTGGGTTAAAAAATAAGGGAGAAAGGGGCACAAACCTTTTTGTGATATTTCCATTTAAAAAGTTCCAATTTAAACATTCCAAAACTTAAGTCCCAGATACCAAGAAAATCACTATACCCTGGCATTTCAGGGTAGTGAAAATTCATGATACTTATTATAAAACAAAACGTTCTAAAGTGAGTGGCCCAAACATTCCTTATAGTACGTGTCTAAAACAGAAATGAAAACTCCTACCGACCCACCTCCCTCCCCAGTCCCAGAAAAATGCATTCAGAGCAGCGTCCCGTGGACGTGAACTCACTCTGTCTTTATCATCTGCCACGTCACAGAGAATGTCATCTAGGTCCAGGATGCCTCCATCACCATGTTCCAAGCGATGCACCTGTATCCAGTAGCTTGGATCCTACACAAAAGAACAGAAATATTGAACACAGTGAGTCAGCCACCACCAAAAGGTAATTTGACAATTTATACTGTGATAACTTCCTGCCCATAAAAAGGAATCGACCGTATCAGCAACACTGTAATGGATTTAAAATTCAGGTAGCTGCTTAAATTTGGTATTGAGTCCATTTTCCTTTTCTTTTTTTGACGGAGTGACTCATGCAGACTCTTCCCTTTGGCTCAGATGCTGATACACTGTTATGATAGGAACTGCAGAAACCAGCAAGACTCAGCGCAGAGAACATATTGATTTCTCTGAAGTATATTAGGTTTTTTTCCATTGTCCAATATACGAAATATGCATTAACCTCCTCAATGCAACCTACAGAGATATCCCAATAAGCAACAGCATGTATGATACATGTGGAAAAACTCCTATTTTTGCTTATCTGCAAAAAGTGGGTTGCACACACCAGGGGCTCAAAGCACTCCTTACGAACAAGTCTGAGATACTGACACAGAAGGATGTTGACCAGACCACGAGTGGACCAAGCAGGCTCAGAGGAGCTGTGTGGTTTGAGCCTCTTTTTATAAAAGCAAAATCACTCACGTCTGTATTTGTACATATTCAAATGTCTAAAAACACTGAAATTTGCAGTGGTTCTTGCAGGAAGTAGAATTGGGCAGAAGGGAGAAAAAGGACATCATTTTCAATTGTATACACTTTTATATGGTATACATAAAAAAACAAAAAACCTTAAAACCCTGTTTTCAAATTATTTGATGAGGAAACAGTTTTTTGCTTTTAAACTTCAACTATCATTCTCACTTGCCTGCTCCAATGAAAACATACCAACTGCTATCCAAAAGTTCAAGTTAACACTTCGTATTTCCAATCTAAAAAGTGATGTCCGATACACTTCTTTCTTGAAGCAAAGCCAGGAAGGTAGAGGCAAAAAATAGTTAAAATAGTTAACTAACTAAAATAGTTAAAATACAGACTCCTGGATCCTACCCAGACCTACAGACTGAGACCCTGGGGTGGGGGATGAGAATCCACATTCTTAAGCAGCCCTCCAGGTGAATCTCTAACAAAGGCATGCCTCAGAGCCACTAAAATGGAACACTTCTGACCTTGTCACTTTTTAACCAGCCATCAGCTCAAACCTTAATCCTCAAAGTTCTTAAACATTACCATAAAAACTGCTATGCAAATAACCTCCAGTTACTCTGCACCCTCAACTATCTGGACCTCCATAAAAGGAATTGTTCATCCAGAACAGCGAGAGTTTACCACACACACACACACACACACACACAGACACGTATCTTGGCATCTTCTTCCTTTGCAGGGACTGACTGCACATGAAATCCCCAATTATAATGTCCTCCAGGGAACCTGCCACCCATGAGTGCTCCAGAATTTGTCACTTCCAGATTTGCTGAGCCACCAAAAGAAGAAAGTCCCAAAACATACTGTATTTCCTAGTTCCCAGTCTTCCTTACCAAACTACTCTCTCCAAGGGAACTTGGCAATAACAAATTCCCTGGGGATGCACAAGGGAAAGGTGTCCCCTGGCCATCAGTCCCTGGCCACTGACAGCAGCCACATCCTGTCCTCCCTTCCCCATCAAGCAAGCTCTAGGGTGGCTTCATGAGCTAAGTACCAACTTTCATTTCTAAAACACTTCCATACATACACACACGCAGACCGACCCCCAAGATGTGTTTCATGAAACTGTTCCTGAAGCTCCCTAATCCTCTTCCCTCTCCAGATGAGATCATAACCTGTGGCCTTTACGTAACATCTGGGGCCACAGCTTCGAAATAAAACCCCAACTCAAGACTCACTCAACCTCAAAACTTCATCCATCAGAAGTTGCTGCATTCCAGCCTCTTACCCAGAACTTCACCTTTTACTATGATTTCAAGTTAATTCTCTAGAATGACGTGTGTTTCCACATTAAAAAGTCCCATAGAGAACCCAACACAATTGATGAAAACAGACATAAACTAAGCCCCCTCAGAACACCAAAGACAAACAGAAGATTGGGGGGTGGGAGGAACCCCTTCGAGAAAATAAAATGCAAGTCACAATGGAGAGATTAAAGAATCAGAATGAGTTTCAACGTCTCAAGAGCCAACACTGGAATCTAGATGATAATGTACCAGTGACCTAAAAATTCCTACCAAAAAAAGTTCCCATCCTAGCATTCCACACCTGACCCAACTACCAGTAAAGTGTAAAGGTAGAAAAAAGATAATATTTTTAGAAAAGCACTGTCTCCAAAAATATGACACTCACTGTAACTTTTTCTGGATAGTACTGGAAGATGTGTTCCAACAGAACAAGGACCTAAGGTGTGAATGAGGACGACACAGCACATGACATCAGGTGACGTAACACAGAGATGCACCCAGGATGATGAAGGTAGATCCCAGGTCCCAGGGTGTCGGCTGTGAACCAGGTTTAGAGAACGACCAGCCCAGACAGGAGCATGCCACAGTCCCCAAACTCAGTGTCTCCACCACGACGTTGAAAGTGGACCCAATGCAGCAAAACATACCAAAACTCCACTGTAACAACCAGAAGAGCTGGGGTTGAATTAGCTATAAAATCACAGAAGACCAACCAAAGCAGAAAACATTTTTCATTCCACTGAAAACACAAAAGCTATGTAGGAAAGAAAAAGTGATCAAGGTATCACATGTGGTTCAGCTATAAGCAACTTTTACTAATGAAAATAAGGTGAACCTCAAATATTTATCTAATCAAAATTATAACTACATTTGTAGGAATGCTGTCTAAAAAGTCTGTATGTGAGAGGGATCCAAGTGGCTATCGGTGAGAGCGTGGGCAGTGAAATAGGGTTAAACCTTCCATGTTAAGCCAATAAATGGCAAAAAAAAAAAATCAAGAAGAAACAATGAGCGATTTACACAGACATATGGAGGTAAATATCAAAGGAATTAGGTCCAGGAGTTGGAAAAGGCAACCTCTCAAAGGGATCAGAGGCAACGTCTCATTTTTTTCATAACCCTAGTAGGACTATCTGACTATGCACACAGGTAATGCTGAACAGCAACAAGAATAAAGGGAAACTGCTTGAAAAATTCCTTTAAATACTAACCATTGCACACAGCTTAAATGTTTAGCATCCATCAATCCCACCAGCCACAGGATAACTATGTTGCTAAGACAAATAAAATCACTGTTAACACAATAACAAATAGAAAACATTTCATTTTCTAAAGTCAATACAAGAGCACAATCAACAGGAATTATTCATCACTCTAGACTCTCTGCATTAAGTAAACCTCTGATTTATATAAGTCAAAATGAAAACATTTTTAAAAATATATTCTGAAGTCCTCTTAAAAAAAAAATCATTGGCACTTAAGACAGACATGATACAGACAATTCTGACTTTTTGGGATTTAATCCGTTCCATTTCAAAAATGCCTCTCTCTTCATATAATCTGAAATGTAGGACTCATTTTTCAATTTTGTTACAGTTACCCTGTTAAACATTAAACAGATTTTTGTGCTGCCTTCTCAACGAAGGCAGAAGACACAGATGGTCAGATGTCACAGCTGACATTCAACATTAAAATAATAACCCGAATGACCACAAGGGAGGGGCTGATATTTAATAGTAAGTGCACTCCTCGGCCCCCACTTCTCTGCCCCAAACCACACCCAACACCAACACCTCAGCACCACAACACACACAGTAAGCAAACCACAAACCTGCTGCCTCCCTTGAAGGGCGGATGGCTTCATTTATCATGCCAATCAAAAATGAAAAAGGCAGCATGACATCAAAAACGTGAGGTCCAACCTCAAGGAAATAACTTTCAGGCATCTTTCTCAGCACCAGCACATGATCTCTCCCAGGGTCGCGCATTATGCACTGACATGGGACATCAGCCCACTGTTGACCTCCGAATCCAACATGACTTTCACCTCAACACAGTCACCTACGCCCCCCCCCAAAGCCTCCACCACTCCATGCAAGTTGAAGGAATGGACCCCGACCACAGAGCTGGCACAGGACAGCCACAGCCTGAATGAGACAACACCTACCCACCTACCCACCATTTACATCTGCACTGCGTCTTACAATTTTTCAAATGCACTCACATGCAGTATCCAATACAGGGGTGGGTTTATAATTTCTATGTTCAGATGAGAGAACTAGACTCACAGAGGATAAATTGCTGACAATGGGTCACAATTAACACACAGTCAGCCAGGACTCCAACCCTGGTCTGCCCGTTCTCAGACTGACACTGACGATTTGCCGTCTACAGCATCAGGTTGCCGTCTTGTCTTCCTTCTCTACAGCCCCTATTTCCCCACCTCTTCCCAACAGCTTGATTTTTTAATATAGTACATACAGAGGAAGTCTGTAAAATATTCCTTTTAGTAAAAAGGTTTGGGCTGGTAAAATCAAGTTGGAAAAACCATTCATCTAAACATTTTATTACATGTTCTAATCTCATATCCCATGATTTAAAGCAGTGGGTCTCCAAGTACAAGTCCAGACCCACACAGCAGCATCACCTGAGAACTCATCCAAAATTCCAATGCTGGGGCTGGGGGGTACACCCGGGTTCCCACTGGACCAAAATCTCTAGAGGTGGGACCCAGCAATCTGCATTGAAACAAGCCCTCCAGGTGACTGATGCACACTAATGTTTGAGAACCAGTGACTCAGAATGGGGGTGGGGGGTGGGGAGGAAGCTGAAACACTGTGTTTCTTCTACATAGTATGTGTTAGCCCATAAATCCATGGGTTTAATGCTCTTACCCAGACTTCTTCAATCAAACACATGTTAGCTATTACATCTTTTAAACGGTTACCATGTCTCCTGGGACAAGCATGTAGATCAATCTCAGTGTTCACTGTCAGTCTCTCTCAGCCGTTTCAAGTCTATGCTCTGGGCAGAGCATGGCAAAAACCACGTCCTCATAGACCAGAGTCCTCCCAACACTCCCGTTTCAAACATCTACCTTTCACTGCACATCGCCCTGGGAGCGGTTTGAACCCCCCCCCCCCCGCCCGCCAAGGAGCTTGCTTTAAAAGCCTGCCAGGAAATTTTTATACAACAAATGAAAGAACACCCATTTGGCAATAACTCACAACTGGACAATGTTTTTTATCAAGTCCTGTTTTACTTCAAATTTATTAAGCTTACATTCCTTATCTGCCTTCTAAAACCAAATTCCTGTTGTCTTCATGCCTAATGGCAGCACCTTCCTCCTCTGACTGAACCTATTCAGACCGTGACCACTTTTTACAGGAAAGAAATACAGGGGACAGAGGACCAAGGTAAATGATACCACAAGGAAGCAATCAGGCAATTCCATCATGTGAAGGGTTTGTTTTTTTTTTTAATAACCCAACTGCACTGATCTAAAAAAAAAGCCACTCCATCTGACATCTAAGCACAATGGTGCCATGCATCCAAGAGTGGATCCTGCATCTGCACAGGAAAAAAATTGCTAAAAACGACTAAATTGTCATATTAGGTAACACAATCATACAATTGGTAAATTTCCTGAATGTGATCATTGTACTATGATCACAAAATAGAATATTCTTGTTTTGAGGGAATGTATGCTGAAGTTTTTAGGTATTGGAAGTATTATAATAACTGTAGGTTAGTCTCAAATGGTTCTGCACAAAATACAATTAGTATTGTTAATGCATGTCTATGTGTCTATATAGATAGGAAAAGCAAATGTAGCAAAATGTTAATTGATGAATCTAGATAAAGGGTATATCTGTAGTTCAGTCTGTAGAATACAAAATTTGCAAGAGAAAATATTAAAAGCCTGTCATTAAAAAACCAATCTGGATGAGGCCTGCCATGGTGGCTCATGCCAGCGAATCCTAGCCCTCTGGGAGACCAAGGCAAGAGGTTTGGCTTGAGGTCAGGAGTTCGAGACCAGCCTGAGCAAAAGAGGCACCCATCTCTACAAAAAATAGAAAAATTAGGCAGGCATGGTGGCACATGCCTGCAGTCCCAGCTGCTCAGGAGGCTGACACAGTAGGATTGCTGGAGCTCAAGAGTTGGAGGTTGCAGAGAACTATGATGACATCACTGCACTCCAGCCTAGGCAACAGAGCGAGACCCTTTCTCAAAAACAACAATCTGGAGGACTGTTCCAAAGAGGCATAACCAAATTCAAGGTGTGGGTCTTTGCTGGATCCTTGCTAGGGTTAAAAAAGAAGTCACTGTAAAAGACATCTTGGGGACAACTTGGGAGTTTTTAATATGGAATCAATGTCAGATGATACTAGGAAATTATTCTTAATTTTCTTAGGTGTGATAACAGTTTTGTGGATATTTAAGGAAACATCTTTATTCTTAGGGGATATGTTCTCAAGTATTGAGAAAGTGCCATGATGTCTGCTACTAACTTTAAAATAGCTAAAATATATATGCACACATATATACACGTACACATGCACATACACATATACACATATATATACACACATACACACAGGTTGAGTACCTCTTACTTGAAATGCTTCGGGCCACAAGTATTTGGGATTGGTGATTTTTTTGAATTTTGGAATATGTGCATATATATAATGAGATATCTTCGAGATGGGAACCAAATCTCAACACAAAATTCACTGATGTTTCATAAACACCTTAGACACATCTTATGCAATATTTTCAATTTTGTTGCATGAAACCAAGTATGTGTGGAATCTTCTACTTGTGGCAACATGTGGGTACTCAGAAAAGTTCCAGATTTTGGAGTATTTTGGATTGCAAATTTTTGGATTAGGGATGCTCGACCTGTACACATGCGTACACACACACCATGAATAAATATCTAACATTCAGAGTGCAATTAGGAAAATGTAAATCATCCCAAGTATCCTAAACAGAGAGAATTTAATATAGGGAATTTGTTGCAGAGACTCGTAAGCAGAGTTGAGACTCCAAACTAGGGTGGAGGTGGGGATGAGGGTCCCCACAAATCAGCAGGGAAGTACAGAAAGGACAAAGGCAGGTGGCTCCAGAGCCCAGGGCTGCAGGGCCTGGTGGAAGCTGGACCCATGGAGAACAGTGAGGCAGGAGCTGGAACTTGGGAAGAGACTCGGCTTCTGCAGAGATACAGCCCAAAGCAGAGAGAGACAGGGATGTTCCTCGGGGCTGTTTCATCACAGAGCCTCCCATCTCCCCCAGCCAAGCCCCACCAGAGGTCAGCCGACAACAGCTGTACTGTGCATAATTCTCTCAGCTACTATTTAAGGTTTTCATAAAAAACTGGGAAACCAGATTAATTGTAAACAAATTTAATGACCCAGGGTTCATGAGAATACAGGAAGCCAGTATTCTCACATACTGTTCCTGAGTACTAAACTGTCACACATTTTTGGGTGGAGAGGGGGACAAGGGAGTGAAATTTGGCACCATGCTTCAAAATGCTTATAATGGAGCATACCCATTGACCCAATAATGGAGAAAGATATATGGTCAAGATGTATGGAATCAGATGTTTTAATAAATAATACAAAAAAGAAACCAGCTATATATATAACAATAGGCTGAGTACATACAATCAATGAAACATGATACAGCAATTCAAAATGTTGCTCACAGATTATGTAAGGGATCATCTCACCCTTAGTTGTAAGAGCATGCTACCTATAGGCATATACAAAAGAATTGCTATACACAATTGGTAGTATTTGCTTATATTTTCTGACTTTCCAAAAACATGTATGTGCAATTTTAAAACCATATCATCTTAAGTAACTAGGGAATACATTTCTTCACTTCCCATTCCCTCCGCTCTTGCACTCAATAACTACCATCCAACTCATCTCCCGATCCTAGACTCCTCTCTCCTCAGACCTGCCTCACACCTTGCTACCGCCACCTTTATCTTCACAAAATATCCCTCTTATCAAGTCACTGTCCTGTAATGTAAGTCACTCCAAGGCACTCACCGTCAAGGTCAAAAACCCAACATCCTTGGCCAAACACTCAAAGCTCTTCCCAAGCCTGTTTCTCGTGCCAGGTCTCAACCCTGCCTCACCGTATCTGGATCTTTAATTGTTCCGTTCACCAAGAAACCCCAAACACCCAGGAAAGTGTCTGAGACTGATACATCAGCCGAGTGAATTAAGCTTCATGCTCTCGTTCATTCTCTTCCACACATCTGGAATGCTTTCATCTCTCCAGACTTCCAACCACCCAAATCATGTATTTTCTTTCCAAATAAAGTTCAAAAACCACCTCCTCTGTGAAATGTGCTCCAACCCTGAAGTATTTATCCAGACCACGTATGTGTCACTTAATAGCCTATTTCCTGTACATGCCTGGTGTTTTGTTTATCTCTAGATAAGATCCCCAAAGGCAGGGATCATCTTCAGGTTTTTTTTTTTCAGCACAGAACAAAGAACAAAGTACTGTGTTGTATAAATGGTGTGTACTAAAGAAAAAAATAAAAACAACATCCTTATTGGGTAAAGCAAGGAACTTACATAAGAGTTTCCCAGAGACTATAATCAACAAACACAGGCCTGTGCTCCCCTAACTGCCAAAAGCCACGCCGTGAACATGCCGGGCCGTGTCAGAACCAACGCCCCCGTTCACCCTGCGTCCTCCGCCGCCCCGCAGAGCTGGCTCTGTAAATGCCCTGTGGTTATTGTAGCTTATGTTCCACACATGACATTTGAGACGTGGGGAAAGAAGACATCCAGGTACTTTTTTCTCTTGCAACAAAAAGGAGTCTAAATCGCAGAATGAATACCTTTGTCCTCACCCACAGAGGCGAGTCCCCTGCATGACTGGGTTCCAGGCAGAAGTGAGTTCAAGCCTGGGATACACTCGCCCATGCTCCAGGAGGAGGGCAAGGCAAGGGTTCACTGTGGCCAACCACACTCGCCCCACGCTAGTCCTGGCAGGGGTAAGACGTGCCGGGGGGTGGGATGCGGACGGTAGTGCTACCTGATGAGCTGGTGGACAGGGACAGGGAACAGAACTGAAGGAAGGAAATATAGAGCCAGTGGATACGCAACAATCCAAACCCAAGTCCCTAAAGGTCAGTGTGGACCTACAGGATTTTCTGCTCCTGAACTCGAAATCTCTATTTGCAAGCTTTGCCACCATCGGCACCCTCTCTGCTCCTTCACCCACACTCCACATGGGTCCCACCCACGGGGCTTGATCAGCGGGCATGTCTTACATGCAATCCCTTCCCACGTGACTGTTTTCACATCAGTCCTGCAAGGCAAATGCTCCCAGCTCCATTTTGCAGATGAGGCGGCTAAGGACCAGGACTTGATTTGTCTAAGACATCACCACCATGAAACTAACGTGACGGAGCAAGGGCAGCTTAGGCTCGGACGCTGCTCCCATGTGACGTGGAAATCCACACACGCTTCGGGACACGCTGCCTCTTCCAGGAGGGTCTGACAAGTTTGCCAAGGGGACAAATTTGAAAGGGAGAAATTGAAGCAATAACCAAGATAAAAGACCTTCCTCCCCTCCCCCTTAGACGGGGGAGAAAAGCGTAACGAGTAACTGAGGAAGTCATGCTTCACCCTGTGTGACCTATCAAAGATAAACAAATTTAGGACACACTCTTCTCCATGCGCAGAGCTGGATTCAAAGCTGCAGAAAAAATAATCCATAAACATAAAATAGGGACACCTCCAGGTAGAGATACCCCCCACTGTGGCCTCTGGGACCCACAGCGCCCACACACACACACACACACACACACACACACGCGCAGTTAGGACAGTGACTACTATATTGTACGATCTTTTTAAAAGCCAACTAAAATGTTGAATGTTTTTCTCTTTTATAAAAGAAATAACCCAAAACAACCAAACCTAGCAGATCCTTAGGGTCACTCATCCAACCTAACAAAAGGAAAACCTACCCTCTCACAAGTTTACTCTCTAACTCCTCGCAAACAAGAGAAGCTGACTCAGACCAAAAGGAATTTTTCTGACCTGGAAAAAAAAACTTCACTGAAACACAATAAATTCTAAATGGCTCTGAATTCTAAAACAACAACAAAAAACTTGACCCCAACGCAGCTTCCCCACTCCCCCATTACTTAATCCAGAAACTACCTCCTGAGTTGTCTTACTTAAGGAAATTCTCTCAAATTACTGAACCGTGCGTGTTCATTCCTCACACCTGGCCCTGGCCGTACTAAGCACAGCTGAATCGGACGAAACGTCCCCAAACTGAGACAGCAGAGGAGTCTATTAGGAAATAATGAATTCAGACACAGGACTTGCACCTACCTCTGATGGCCGACTTGGAACCCCGGGCAAACAGTCACCCAGCTGCACCTTGTGGCCCCTGTACTCACAGCCAGCACACCCCACCCTGGATGGGGTCCAGGTGAGAGGCCCACAGCACCCCCACATCACAGCACAAGCGTGGCCCCAAGGCAGTGGGCGTCAGACAGCAGGGTAGCTCAGACCACAGCCACTCAAGGAGGGTGGAGGGGCCTGTTCCCAGTGTCTCCTGAGAGTTGCTGATGCTAGAGGTGGGGTTCCCCTCTCCGCTCAGGATACTCCTACGAAGGGAGGGATCTGTGATGGTATCTTCAAAAGATCTGCCAGAGATCAGACGGTGCTCCCGCATCTTAGCACCACGGACATCTTTGTAGGCAAGAACCACGCATCGACTTTTAGGAAAGATTTTCAGCAGGGACAGAGTGACACAGACAAAGGGCATTTATAGGAATATTCATATAGAACAAGATAGGAATGATTTGGTCCATGCAATCCCCTTGTTGCTCAAACTTACCTGCTTGTTTGTACCTCCTGGAATCTGCCCCCATCTGTTCACTTGTAGAAATCTTACTCAAAATTCAAATTCCTGGCTTCAATGTATCTGTTCATGACAAGATTTCTCTATGCCCCAACTCTTCAACGCACTTAAAAAAATGTTTTACAATGTATCAGCCTGATGAGTCCAACAGGCAACAGTAACAGTATTCATTCATTCAGCTAATATTTATGGAAACATCTATTCCCCACAGACCTAGACACAGGGTTATAACAGTGAATGGTCCCCACCCTCCTAGAATCTGTAGTCCAGCACTTGAAACCACAGGGACTCCCTCTTAAACACCTTCTCAAAGCCCCCAACACCCTAGAACACTCATTGATATCTGTCACTGATTATCTAGAGTCAAAGATCAATTTGTATTCCTTTACTAACCTATTTGTTTCAAAATTTGTTGCCAGTTAGATTTTTTTTCTAATATGACTCAAGACTTTATCTTGGGCCATCTGGTCAGTTTCAAATAGGGGCATCCACTTAAAATGGGAGAATTTTTAAATAAGGGCTCCAAGATACCTTATGAAATACATGCAGAGAAGATTACATAATTCTGTAAATTCATAATCCCTTAAATACATGGTTAGTTCCCTGCTCCTATGAAGTTTTCCCTAATGAGACATTTGATACTTAGTTACCTGTGCCTTCAATTTATTTTAAGAAATTATGGTACATAGTATCTCAGGGAAAAAATATTAAGCAACACAATCTCAGCACAAAAGCAGAAAATATAGCAGACACCAATACAACCCATCGGCACTATTAATATTCTGTAGGACACTTGAAAGTATCTGACAAAATCCTGCATGGAAAAAAACAAATCAGCTCTATGGGAACTCAAGCAAAACATCATTACACAACTAATAATTAAAGTGCCAAATGGACTACCTCAACAATAAAACTAGTAACTATAAACTTATCAGACAGGAGGAGAGGACAAAACAGGAGCAAAAGTAGCCTGTGAAGCTGTCAAGGCCACACACTGTGTGTGCAACAGGAAACCTGCGCTCTGGTGACAAGGGCATCTAGCAAGTGCAAGCCCCTCTACCAGTAGCCACCAAAAAGGCAGTAAAATGATTCTACGTGGTTAAGTGGCCCGACACTGCACAAGTTATTTCCTCTTTGTGGGCACCCAAGCAAGGCCTTTTGTATAAAAAATAAAAGGCTTGGATCATCTCTGAGGTTCAGACATTACTCTACCAGTCCAAGAGGCTGTATCGCAAAAATTAAATACACCCCAGGCAGCTTTTTTCTTAAGTAGAAATAAGATAACCACGCCTGTCCAGTCTGAAAGTAACTGTGTTTTGCAATAAAGGGGGTACAATCAAGTCTGTAATAACACCCCCAGTTCTCCAAGACTTTAACATCAGTTTGGGGAGGCCAAGGCACAGGTATGTGCAAAGTTCACTCACACTACTCAGTTACAAAAATGCAGTGCCAATCAAGCAGGGCAGGAATCACAAAAATTCAGTAAACACTGAAGAGAAAGAACACTTCATGGAGGAATTATCACTTCATTTCAATCAGGGGAAATCTCAGGACAAAGGTGAGAAGGTCAAAACATACATGGTGTGTTGGAACCACTAAGCATAGAGCCGGGACACGATGCATGCCTTCAGCTCTTGTGTTTTTACCTTACACATTCTCTTCTCCCCCTGTATGGTGATAGGTTGAGTTGAACCAGCTCCATGAGATCCCTCCTCAGGGTAGACTAGGGCAGAGCCCTTTTCAGATCTTCGTGAAAGAGGCTAGTGCTCAAATCCTAAATTTAACGTCATCATTACCTATGTAACAAGGTAATATGCTACCAACAAAAGCAACAGATGTAAATCCACAATTTGAGATTAAAAAAAGAAAAGCATTTCCAAAGACCCAAAATCAAATTTTTTTAATTCTCAAATTTTAAGAATTATTCTATTATCAGAGTTGCATCATCCTCCACTACCACCATCACCCCCCCCCTTTTTTTTAAATTAAGTCCTTTCTGGATAAAACTCTCAGCCCTCAAATTTGTTTTACTAGTTCCTTAAAACATTCCCTTGGTGTACTGCAGCAGCACACTCTGTTTATCAAAAGACTAATATAAATAGCAGGTCAGCAAGACTAGACAAGGAAAACGCAAAACTCGTTTGACAACTGAGGCCAAAAACATGTTCCTATGAGTGCAAGAGAAACCACCACCTGCCTCTGTTGCCAGACCTGTTCAATCACACGGCAATCAGACGTTTCTGATATAACCTCAATCCAAGGCCTTTTTTCCTTCTTCCCACCAGGAAAACAGACATTTGAAGCCAACTAGAGATTTGGACTATGAATTTACCAAAATTAAATTCAAGAGCTTCAACTTTCATATTACAGCCAAGTAATGGCTACCACAAGTATGATTTAATTACCATAAAATTAGCACAACCACACGTGACACTAAAGCCCGTGCTCACTGAAAATCTATGATGCCAAACAACCCGCAGGGCAAAGTCCACGTGGTTACGTGGGTGTTTGTTGTGATGCAAAACCTCCCAGTTTTGCTCCTACATGGCCCTATCCCAGTCACCTGATATTCCTGCAAAAACAAGTCCCTATACTGGATGGACACAGGAATAGGATTGGCACCAAAATTTTAGTTCATGGTGCAAGGTATGTTAGCAAACAATTTCTCCCTGGAGTAAATAAATCTAGTTTGTTTTACTGACATTCTTTTTATTCATATTTACATAAATGTACACACACACATATATATGTATGTACACACATTTTGTTTTTGGTTTTTCTTTTCAAAAATTTGCTTTGTAAATAATGCCATTTTGTACTGAGTCAAAAATTTTTCTCTACTTAAAACAGTATCCATAATTCAGATATATGCCTGGATATATACCACTCATGTCATCATAAAAACATTCCCAAGTTGTGCAGTAAAGCTAACTCTACCATAATTTAAACAAAATAATTTGCCTTTAAGGATTGTCACCCTCCATTAAAAGCCACAACGTTAAGATGAAGAAGACACTTTTCAGGCTAATTAGAGGGCACCTGATAGAACTTTGTGCTGTATTATACCAGAAAGGCAATAGAAATATCTTGAGAATGGTGATTAGTTTGTTTTTAATCTATATTAAATACTTAAAATACCCTTGAAGTAGCTTGCCTAAATATGATACTTAGGCAAAAACTGACTCGGTTCTATATATTAATAAATCTTAAGCAACATTGCTCTTTACAAAGACCAATGGCAACCAAAAAATCAATTTCAGAGTTGAGGAGATTGCACTCTAAAAGTAACAGAATTCTAATCTTCAAGTTATTTCTTCCCTGTAAACTCCACCCTGTCTTTGAAAACAGTCAAACAACTATGGAAAGAGCAGAGTGTAAAGTAAACCATGTGAAGAGAACAGCAGCAGCAGAAGCTGACACCCCAGGAAAGCTCCAGCTGCACACACAGGGTGTGCCTGGGCGCCCAGCAAGGAACCCGGCCCTGGTGTCCAGCCTATCACAGCTGCTGGGCAGGCCCATGACACCCCAGCAGGAGCCAGAAGGGGAGACTCTGAGGAGGGGGTCGAGGGCACTCCCCGAGAGTGCCCGACGTCCACAAGTGATGTGCCACATGACCAGGGGACCAAAGCGCCCCACTCCACATCTTGGATCACACACCCCCCACTGTATGGGCGTCTCCCACAATTGTCAGAGTCCCAGCTTTCACCAATCAGCATAAAAACTTAGAGCAGCAAAAAAAAAAAAAAAAACTCCAGTATAGCTTCAGCCATCTGGTAGAAGATTAAAGTGTTACATTTCACTGCTAATCTGCATTGTATTAAAAATATGTTTTTGGACCATACCAACACCATTAATTAAGCATATAAATTGTAAATACAGCAACTCTAACACTAGGAAATCAATGGCTTTATTATCATCTAAACGGTGACGAGGAAGATTTCGCCCATCCCCATGCTGTCGTCGTCACCCTTGCTGTTTCCACTGGCTGTCACCTGCACAGGAAACAAATCATAGTGCCCCTAGTCCATGTTTTAATAATAAACTGGCTCGACGCTTCTGCACAGGGCAGCAGGGTGTACTATGAACACAAAAAACATCCATGGAGGTGCTGTGACAACCGAGAACTGAAGAACTGGCCTGGCCACTGACTCTCAAGTGACAGCAGGTCGGGGTTAGGCTTGATGTCCGCCCAGCGCCCTGCGGTCGTCCCGTCTCACACTTCACGGGGGGGGGGGGGACCCAGCAGCCCTCATCATGCCTCCTGTGCCCCGCCCATCTTCTTGACTAAGCTCCAACACCTGTTTGAAGCCTCGACCTCAAAAACTTCAAACTTTTTCACCTGTGCATTTAGAAGATCACAAAGCATTGTCTAAAACCACCTCTCAAGCCACAGAATCTTCTTCACAAAATGTGGCTGAGGGCAGAGAGGGCAGGATGTTAATATTCCCATCTGTCAAATACATATACTGAACATAATGAAATATTTACTGGTCTAACTGTCTGATATCTGGGATTCGCTTCAAAATGATGGGCTGGAAATAGTGCAGGGATATAGAAAAAACAAGACTGGCCAAAAATGTTAACTGTTGAAGTTGGGAGAAAGGTACATGGAGGTATGTTATTCTCTTAACAACTGTAGCATATTTGAAATTGTCCCTTAAAAAAAATTTTTTAAAAAAATACATACAACGCTCTGCCGGGTTGTATATTTTTTATTTATATGTATCCAACAAAACCTTACAAGAGAAGTCATCAATGACAGCTGAGACAGACACAAACACTCCCCCCACCCACCAACAGAGCCATTATGCTTCCTTTCTGGTTGCCTTTTTCTTTCTTCCTGTAAAGGAACACAATCCCTTTGATTGCTGTTACTGACTCCCCCAGTTTTAAAGTCAACATCTGTCCCAGCTAAGATCATACACTTCTTTCTGCTTGGATTACTGATTATTCCAAGAAATGTTTTAAAAAACAAAATATATTCCATGCAATCCTATCACAGTCATTAATCTCAGCTTTATGACATCAGAAAACTTTTAAACTTCCTATTTTCCACAGCTACTTTCCTGCTTGGAGGGGGGAAAAAAAACCCAACCACTTCATACATTTTGCATCATCCTAGCATGCTGTGTTTTAAAATACGCTCCAGCATCTATCAGAGCGTTGCCGTGGAGGCATTGAAGGTGCTGTGTGCTGGACCACACCGCAGGGATGCAAGTACCAGCGATGGGGGCGGTGTCTTTAGGGGCTGTCTGCACAGACCTCAGGTGGGTTAATCACTCAACAGAGAGCACTGCGGACTGGGAGTCTGGCTTGAGAGCCCCTTTGAGTATACTCCAGTGATGGATCTGTATACTTCTGTTTAAATCCACAGCCGCCAGCAGAGGGCACTCTACGAGCAGGTTCCTATTCTTACAGAGGGAAATGGAAGTTATTACATCATCGAGGCAAAAACATTTTTTTCTTTTAATAGAAACAGCATCTCACTCTATCAGCCAGGCTGGAACAATAGGCATGAGCCACCGCGTCCAGCTAATGTTTTTACTTTTTGCAGAGACGGGGTCTAGCTATGTTGCCCAGCCTCATTTCAAACTTCTGGCCTCAAGCACAATCCTTCTGCCTCAGCAGCCTCCCAAAAGTGCCAGGATTTCAGGCTCAGTGATCCACCGTGCCCAACTCTAAAAACGCGTTAATAGAACCTTCATACTCACCATGGGGACAGTTTAATCAGAAATTCAAATAAACCCAAGTGTTGGCCAACTAAAAATATATAGAAAAAATTAGCCGGGCATGGTGGCACATGCCTGTAGTCCCAGCTACTTGGGAGGCTGAGGCAAAAGGATCACTTGAGCCCAGGAGTTTGAGGTTGCTGTGAGCTAGGCTGACGCCACAGCACCCACTCTAGCCCAGGCAACGGAGTGAGACGCTGTCTCAAAAAAAAAAAAAAAAAAAAAAACGACCTTCCAAATAATGGCCATTTGTAAAAGCTTGCAGGAGCACCCACTCGTTTATAACGGTGGAGACAGCACTGTTGCTAATTTCCTTCAATTTTCTTACATGACTCGGTTTTTTAAGCTCATACATTTCTCAATTTGCTAGTAAATTTCTAGACTTGCTAGTAAAAAAAATTAAGTTATATATAATAGGCCACCCTGTTCCTAATCCCAATGAAATATTTAAAATAATTTTTTTCCATGTCAGACGGGGCATGTGCCAATGTCGTAACAAGGACTGAGGGAGGCACATCTCAAGCAGGCCCGTGAAAACGCAATCACTCTGGCTTAGGAACTACAAAAGGATTTAAAATAATTTGATTATGACCACTGTAAACATAGCACACAGAACCACAGGAAATACTACAGTGGAAAAAAACATATGTAAGTTAAATTGGCTAACTTTCATTAAGCCCAGGAATTAGAAAACGGACCATGAGATATTTTTGTTTTTCTCTCTATTGCTATGCTGTATGATTAACTCCTAACACCAAAGGCTGGGGGGTGGGGAGGGCTGGGGTGAGGGAGAGCTCTGGGGACAGATAAGACAACTCACCATGCTACACGTCACACGGACCACCGGACGCTGTAATCCCAGGGACAGGGAAGACACGCTCTGGAGCAAATGCCCAAGCAGCAGAAACGCCAGAGCTTCTAAAACCCGCCTCACGAGCTACCCAGCCGCCGTCAATAAACACGGAGGCAGCATCGGCCCGTGCAGCAGGAGCGACAGGGCACAGGAGATGCGAGTGAAGAAGGCTCTGGACCCAGTGGGAGCAAATCATTTGACCTCGCCCTGCCTTAATCTCCCTCATCTGAGAAAGGTGAGTAACAAGAGCAGCCAAGGCAGAGCTGTTGGAAGGATTAAAGAAGTCAAAAATTGCAAAAAGCTGTCAAAATAGCTCAAGGCGCTTCATCCACTGCCCAGTAAGTATTAGTTGCCATTATTATGAGCCAGGATTTCTACTCTTTGGGGACAACGGTATCTCCTGTTAATCTGTCTCAAAAGGGAATGAGGGAATAAACGAGGGTTCTCAATCCTGGCTGTATCGGAAACACCAGGGGAGCTTTACTAACCAGCTACCCACACCATCCCAGCCCAAACCAACTGAATCAGTAACCCAGCCTAACTCTAGGGTTGCAACTGAATAACCAAAGTTGCTCTGCAAATGGGCAGATTCTCTAGTCCACATAAAACATTATTTGCTTGATGTGGGCAAATTCAACTGTCTTGGGTGTGTATTCACACTTGTGGTTTAAAAAACGGAAAAAAATCCCATGTTCTCGGTCATGCAGCAGCTAACTGAAGTATCTAAGTATACATTTCTTTCGACTGGCACTTGGTTAAAGCTCTTTCCAGTTTTAAAGATGTATATAGAGGTAATCAATTAGCACCGCGAGGATTTCTGCCTAAGATGTGTTTTAGCCATCAGCAGACACCATAGAGCTTCCTAAAGCTCTCAGCTCTATTTTTATACTTAGAGCAGACAGTCAGCGGTTTCCTAAAACAAAAGCCTCCCTCTCTCGTATGTATAGGAAAGGCCAGCACTCCAGTCTTTTTACTGTCTCTCCGCCCTGAGCACAGACGGAAGAGCGGCTTCTCCTCCAGGCCCAGGATGTCTCAGAGCCCTCAGTTATTGGCACCTTTCCACGCTTTTCTGCGGACTGGGAATCCTCTAGTCTTTGCTTTGCCAATAACTAGCCAGGTGAACTGAGGCAATTATATACACTGGCCATTTCCTCACCTGCAAAATAAAGGGGTAGCACAAGATGTTAAAGGCCCCTCTTAACATCATACTATCCTTTCAGCCCACAAAAATCAGACCACCCACACCCACTGCACACGGTGTGGGGGGGCTATGACATCGTTCTAAGAAGCTTAAATACACTGGCCCGACAGTCCTGAGCTCATACGCTCACGGGAGCCCAGGGAGCCAGAGAGAGGTGCGGGACTGGGTGGCTTCCTGCCCCACGGGGAGCACACGCCACATCTAAGGGGCAGTGCAGGATGGGCGCCTGCTCCGCCGGGGCTCCCCAGGTGCTGGGAAGAGCTGCACGTTCTGGAATTTTCTGTGGCATTTTCTCAGGCTGGCCATGACACATGATGTTAAAGCAATGCTGTCCAAACCACCTCCCTGCAGGCAGGGGAAGCCTGCCAGGAACCCCAGGTCAGTCCGTCCCTCCAGACTGTTCGAACCTGAAAGCGCAAACCACCATTGTGTTTTGTAAAGGGGCTGACGTCCATTTAACTGAAGCAAGTCAGAATGCAGCAACGGGAGAGACTGTGTTTATTTCTTTTAACCAAAACAAAAGAATTCAAGTTTATGTACATGTTGATTTATGGACCCTTTGAAGCCTTTGAGATTTTCTTTCTGTCCCTGGTCTTATCTGTCCGTTCCCAATCCTACACACTGTTGCTGGAATAAAATTCTTCCAGCCCTGTTGTTAAACGCTCTCCTGTTTGAGAATGAAAAGCGGGTTTCCCGACTGTGTATGACACAAGTCGTGACACACACGACACGATGGGAGTGACACAACACTCACTCCCTGGGTGACAGTCCTCTGAGGGCACACTGGGCATTCACTGGGCACAGTCCTCTGAGGCACCTGATACCTGACAAGCAGTGTTCAACAATGTCAACCCTCGGCCAAGCACAGTGGCTCACACCTGTAATCCTAGCACTTTGGCAGGCTGAAGGGGGAGGATCACTTGAGCCCAGGAGTTTGAGACCAGCCTGGGCAACATAGCAAGACCCTATCTCTACAAAAAATTTTAAAAAGTAGCCAGGTGTGGTGACGTGCACCTGTAGTCCCAGCTACTGGAGAGGCTGAGGCAGAAGGGTCACTTGAGCCTAGGAGTTCGAGGCTGCAGTGAGCTGTGATCAGGCTAATGTACTCCTTCCAGAGCTACAGAGTGAGACCCTGCCTCAAAACAAACAAAAACAGTGTCAACCCTGAGAAAACATAATACCCTTGCAATGCATTCTGGATCAAAGGCCAGGTATATTAACTCTATTTTACCAGATTCTGGGTATTTTGAGGCTTAACAGTGTGTATAATGGATCATTTTCCTCAGTAATGAAACACAGTTTTTAGAAAACCCTCTCAAATTTAAGCTCTGGAACATCTAACAAAATTACACAGTGCTTCCAATACATACAAATATACTTCAGGAAACCAGTGCATTAAAGAGCAAATAAAATGTCTAAAAGATTCTGACACTAAGTAAGTGTCATTTCTGAACATTATCGTAGATTAGAAAGACAGCCACATTAGTAGCCGGCTAGTCCCACATCTTGAATGCTTCCTCAGACCGCAATGACATCGTGGCACTTCAGAAAGAAAGCAGCAAACTCCTCTTCAATCCTGAAATGCATCCCAACAGAAGACTAATAAAAGAGTGGAAAATACACGCCTCAAAGTACTCCCCACTGTAAAATAATACACTTCTGTTTATCCTAATGCTACAGTAACCAGTTTACAGTAAGTACTAACATGTCACACTGTTGCCTATATTCAAGTGTTCCCAATTTAGATGAAGTCACTGCCTGCTCCGGTGAAAGGTTTTTATTATCCGGCAGAATACAACCATTTCTTCACTTGTCCTTCCTTTATCATTGCCTAGAAGCAGCAATCAAAAAATCCAAAATTTTCAGGAGGTACATTAATTTTTAAAATAGTTTGTCATAGGGAATGTAATAGTCTGGGGTTTCACATCAGGTAAAATTCTCAAACCATCCTTATTCAGTCACGTACAGTGACATAAAGATAGTGGTCCCATAAGATTATAATACCGTTATTTTTTATTGTACCTTTTCTATGTTTAGGTATGTTGTGGATACACAAACATCATTGTGTTCCGACTGCCTACAGTATTCAGTAACATGCTGTACAGCTCATAGCCCCAGAGCAATAAGCTATACCATACTGCCTAGGTGTGCAACAGGCTATGCCAGCTAGATTTGTGCAAGTATACTCTACGATGTTCGCACAATGACAAAATTGCCTAACAATGCATTTCTCAGAATTAATCCCTGTCCTTAATCGATGCATGACTCTAAATATAAACCCTTAAAATGCTGAAAGCACCCTGCTTTTTAAAAGATACAATTCAGGGCTATTCAAAAGAACTGTTGTAAGAATTTGAAATATTCTACATGTAAAATGGAAGCTGCACATCTTTAAATAGTATAACTTGATTTAATATAGAAGGGTCTGCTCCAATAACCTAGCCTGACAAGTGCCCAGGAAGTTTCCACTTAATTAAAAATACACTAAGGAAGTTACACACACAAATTAACTTTATTATGTGACAAGCAGTCTCTGAGAGGGGCCAGAAACCTGACAGCAGCCCGACTAGTTCATGGTGCTTCACTCCTGGCTGTTTGTATATTCATCTGCAATCCATCCAACCCCAGGGAGAGATTAAATTTGAAAAGATGGTCCAAAAAAAGGAAAGATCCTTCCTTCTGATGAAAAGCACATCCACTGTCACCCCCTCAATCAAAATCGGGGGCTTTTTCAATATGCGTTTTGGAGAATTCTAATAGGTTTTATAGCCTGAATCAGAACTCAAGAGCAATTCATAAAGAATTTTAGTGTGTTTCATAAAATGCTCAATAAAATCATTTCTCAGGGCTGCATCCAGACCTAAAATACTTGTTAAAACCCAAAATAAACCTGATACTAAAATCAGACAAAGATGTATATATATATTTTCTCCCTTGTGGATACAAGCACAGAAATCGTTAACAACGTATTATCAAATTAAATCCAGCAATGTATCAAAAGCAGCAGCTGGGATACAAAGCCATCCTGTCTACAACCACAATTCTCCATTTCTCTCTCTCTCAAAATCCAAAATTTTTCTTTTGTTTCTCTAAAGGATAAATTTAACGGGGTCTGGAAATTAAATTAATTAATGAGTTTTCAGATTGAAACGCTTTCACTTTCTACTGTACTACAAGCCTGCATAATGCAGGATTATTTCTTAACACTAACCTACAAGTCAGGACTGGAGAAATCAGATGTTAAAACAGAAGATGACACCAAAGGCAGTATTCAAAATGCACTCCCTGAGGTCTTGCACGCTGGGCAGAGGTGGATCACAGATGCTGGGAGGATTCCAGCAGCCCAGAGGAGGGAGGAGTCCCCTTTAATGAGCACATACGGATAAAAAGCAGAAAGAAACGTCTCTTGTGGATTCTCAAAAAGAATGCCGTGTAAGACATAGTAAACTACATCCTTCCAGTCATTCTTTAATAAATCCAGCACTGAGTTTAACAGGTATGCTTCTTTTAATGCCTCTCAATTGAAGGGAAATGACCTAATGCCAAAAGCAATGGGGTGGGGGAAGCAGCCCGTAATTTGGTCCGGTTACACAGCTCTATTGGTGTCAGTTACACAACTTTGTTCCCCAGACTTAAGAATTTGACAGCTACAGATTTCCACAGGCAGGGTCTTCATACGATAAAGATATCTGTGTACATACAACGGTAAAGTCATCATTATAAGCATCTATTGAATATGCTTTGAACTGTTTCTTTATACTTTTTTCTCTCTCTATTATGATCTTATTCAGGAAAAAATGTCAAAATGGAATATTATGACTGGTCTATCTTCTTTTAGTTACTCTTCTATAGAGCAGGTCTGAGCCGTAAGCTGCAATACAGATAATGTTTGCGAAGAAAATGTATTCTGATATGAGAGCTTCAGCTGCCCTATAAACGTCAATCAAAACTCTTATCTGGAGGGCTGGTCTTTTAACTCTTTTAAAATCTTAGTCCTTGACAATAACCACTGACATTGACAGCTGTAAAAATTACACTTACTGCTTTAGTGTTGACTAGAGTAGGTGCTAAGCAGGTTATCACTATTGTTCCAAGTTCGTTTCAAAGCTACACAGAAACCTACAGCCATCTGTTCTATGAAGTTAAGATTCTTCATAAAACAGCAATACTTTTTAGGCCACAAAAGAATATAAAATAATTATTTGCCATTAAAGCCACCAGACTTTAATAAGAGACTGTGAAGACTCGGGAGGTCAACGGCATGGAGAAAAGTTAAGGTTCAAATTCAAATGGTAATTTTTTCAAAATCCAATAGCAATCGGACAGCAAGATCCAAAACTTGCAACACCTAACTCCTAGTCCAACTTTTTTTTCAGCATGCCATACATGTTTTACCAAAACCCTTATTTTTAATTTAAACCACAGGGAAAGTAAATACTGTAATGAATTTGCAAATATTTACAAGAGGTAAGCAAAGAAAGTCAGCCTAATAAATTCAGCGAGACAAGTACTAATGTAATGGGAAAAATTCCAAGGAACAGTTTTCTCAGCTTCTCAGAATTGACAGGTTAAGAATAAAAGGAAGAGGAAGAATTTTGCAAGACTAACTCTCCAAAGGAATCGCTACTTGCAAATTTATCAGCTATTAATCTTTCCTTAAGAAATATAAACAGCAGGGTATTTTCCCTGTCTCCTACTTTAAAAGACCCCCTGCCAAAGAGCTCTTAAAGGAAAACATTATATACCTCCATTAAGATATGCAATCTCATGAAAACATGAAACTACTGCACAGTCACCAATAATATTTTAAAAAGCACAGCCAAGCCCGACAATGCAGTTCATGTTATCTGCTCAAGTAAACGCAAAAGTAGTCAAACTGCACGACCACCCACACTACACGACCACCCACGTGCCCACTACAAAATGCCTCAGAAGTCTCTTTTGGAGTACTTTGATTTTATTTTTTAAGCGCATATGAAATTTGCATCTTATTCCATAATATCTGCCTTAATGAAACAAAAGCTGAACCTTCAGATAAATGGACAACCAGCCTTGACAAACCCACACGTCCCCATGCAGTGCTCATAGCCAGTGTGAGGCACATCCTGGAGCGTCGCCACAAATAGCGGCTACCTGTCTGAGCAGGCAGCCATGCCCGTCAGCACCAGGCAAGGGGCTCCTAGGAGGTGTTCCTCTCTGACCAGTGTCTCTGCCCCATGCTCCACCCATTCTTTGGCTCCCACTGTCTCTCTCTCTCTCTCTCCTGCCCTCTAGAGGAAGTGAGGTGACACTGCAACAGAGGAGTCTGTGCCAAGGTCAGACAATGAACCATGAAGTTTCTCAAGAACAACACAGGTGGTGGGCAACACACCTCTACCAGCTGCAAACATAAAAGTATCAGTTACCATCACAATGAAACACTGGCTTCCCTGTACTTAGACTTTATACCAAAGTTGAAAGATAACACCATTAATCACTATGCACAAAGGCATGACTAACCAAGCCACCTCCCGATCGCATATGGACGTGGAACTTTCCCAGTATCACTGAGGGTACATGTTCAAAGTGCCATTACAATCACTCTCCACTGAATTCTTTCTCTTTAAGACAAAATTTAAGGGGGAAAAAATTTCTTTACTATCAGTTGTCTCAAGATTTTAATGCAAACATACGTCCATGCTGTCACTAATAAGAAAAATGATCCAGTTTAAAAAAAAAAAACAACAACAACAACTAGTGACAAGCATGATTGGAGTTTTTATCAGGCATTTGTTCCGGTAAGCAAACTCAAACTTAATATAAACCATCTTTCTCAAAACCCCTAATATAAAGCTAATGATAATCCACAAAAAAAAGAGAATAAATTATGTCTCTATAAAGGAAAAATCAAAGCTGTTTTCTATTTATTTCTCATTGACAAAATGAACCCTACAAATAACAAAACAATCACTTATCCAGAGAAAACAAGTATGTAAGCAAGGCATATGGCTTTAAAAGTGATAGAGAATGAACTACAAAAAATAAAATGTTTTCTAATTTCCTAATTTATAATTTAGAATGTTACCATTTCTTAGGTTCAAAAAAAAATCCTTTAAAACACTTCTATAATAATGCAACCCTTGAAAAATAAACATGTTATAACAACAAAGTGCTTTCTAAAGGCACATGGATAATACACTTCTGCACTTGAAGATCTGTCAAATTCCCATCGGTGAAGATTTATTCATATTAAGAAATGCATGGGGCACTTGAAAAACAAAACAGACACTAAACAAAAACTTCAGACTCTTTGTCAAAACAATTGGCCCTCCACTTGGGGGGATGTGGGGAAGACATTAGATTTCTACCTTAGCAAACATGAAATCAATTCCAGGTGAATTCAAGATTAGATTCTAAATGTTTTCTTTTATTATTTTTAAAGTATTTGATTTTAAAATAAAAAATATAACCCGCAATTTGAGGTAAGACCTTCTTAATGCAAGACACTAGATATTAAAACCCCAAAGCCAAAAAGTTTAGGATTTCTGTCCAGAGTATGGCATATACCATTTAAAAAAAAAAAAAAAGCTAACCAGCAGAAAAAAAGACAGAAAATCTGTTGTCAATATGTATCACAGTTAAAGTTACTATTGTTACTTATAAGAAAAGCAACCCAGAAGAAAAATGAATGCATTTACAAGAAATTCTGAGGAAAAAATATTAACGTGTAAGCAAACAGTAAAACTCACCAGTGCTAAAGGAAATTGAAGCAACGATGTGCCACTTTTTGACTATCAAATTGACAAAGGAAAATAAGTAAGGCGATAACCTAGTATTTACATGAAGCAGAGAGATAAATTATTTTTAGTGCAATTTGTCAATGTCTAATAAAATGTAAGATGTACACTTAACAAGCTACTCATCTATAGGAAAACTTCCATACACAGGAATAGATCTAAGATGCTGTAGGAGTTATTTTTGGCAGAATATCTGAAAAAATACGTTATCATCATTGGAGGAAGAGTTACATATGTAATGACAGCTCCATGTTATGAGATACTCATGCCATACGCAGCAATGATTACAGGAGTTCTCACTAGATGCAAATTGAAAACCTCACTCAATCTCACACTGAACCCTAATGTGACTAACCACAATCCGAATTCTCTTCCTCCTCCTCAAACAATCTGTTCCAACTCACCAGATCTGCTTGCCAGCCCCCAAATTTGGCTTAGGCTTTAAGCATTCCATCGCCCTGACTTGATCAGCAATGCCTATCAAAATGTTACCTAACCTTACCGAATGGGCTTCAGAGGTTTCCCCTGAGAAAACAAAGTAAATGTATGCAATTATTTATTCAAAAGGATTCCCACCAGACCCTTTATACTAAAAAAAAAAAAAAAAAAAAAATTGAAGCAATTAATCCACCTTATTTTCCTATTCATTTCAAAGTAAGTGGCAGATGTCACTACACTTTGCCTGTAATCATTTTAGTAAGGCAATATATGCACTGTAGTAGAATCCCAATTTTTTTTAAAAAAAACATGACATTTTTCTGGCCGGGCGCGGTGGCTCACGCCTGTAATCCTAGCACTCTGGGAGGCCGAGGCGGGTGGATAGCTGAAGGTCAGGAGTTCAAGACCAGCCTGAGCAAGAGCGAGACCCCGTCTCTACTATAAAATAGAAAGAAATTAATTGGACAACTAAAAATATATGTAAAAAATCGGCCGGGCATGGTGGCGCATGCCTGTAGTCCCAGCTACTTGGGAGGCTGAGGCAGAAGGATTGCTTGAGCCCAGGAGTTTGAGGTTGCTGTGAGCTAGGCTGATGCCACGGCACTCTACAGCCCGGGCAACAGAGTGAGACTTCAAAAAAAAAAAAAAAAAAAAAAAAAAAAAAAAGACAAATTGCCATAGTAGTCTTAAAATCCAGTTGTATGCTATTTTTAAGAGGTCTACTTAGAATATACAAACACAGAAAGGTTGAAGATAAATAATAGAAAAGGATTCCAGGCCAGTATTAACCTCCCAAAAGTTGGTAAAATTTTTAAAAATCAGACAAACTAGACTTTAATGAAAAAAAAACTTGTTATTAGGATAAAGAGGGTCACTGTATAATTGCTGGGGGAGAGGGTGAGGATAGCTGGCATTTTACCAGGAAGATATAACAATTCTGATTTTACGTTCACCTAATGAGATGACTTCCAAATAAAGCACAAACTGACAGATTCCAAGAAGTCGGCAAGTCCATGATCATAGTGGGAGATTTAAGAGCTCTCAATAGCTGCTAAACAGGCAAAAAACTAGTAAAATTCTCTGGATTATTAAGCTTGAACCAAGGGTACCTATAGATCCCTGTACTCCATAAAGTACACATATATTTATAAAAATTGATCACAATCTAGCAAAATTCACCAAATATATACTCTAAATCAGAGTGTTTCAAACTATGGCCCAACCCGTTGTGGGCCTCAAAGTCAATTTAGTTGATTGTAAAAAAAACTTTTTAAATTTTTTGATGTGTAGAAAATACCAGTGCATCATACATACTAAGATTGAGTTACTGTTTCATGAGAACATTGTTATTTACGTGTGTATATATGCATATATATATATTAGTGTGTGCGTGTCTATGTCCTGGGACACATAAAAATTTATTTTTCTTTAAAATCTGAAAGCTATGACCTGTATCACGCAAAATATATTGTCTTATGACAGTGCAGCTAAATTAGGATTTATCAATGATAATTCAAACCCTCTTATATGTTAGGGAATTTAAATACACTGCCAACTCACAATTCGAAGAAGAGATCACATGGGAATTGGAAAATAAAACTGAACAATAATGAAAATACTATGCATCACAACTTATAGAATGACACTACAGCAGTACTTGGGGGAAATTTATGACCTTAAATATTTGCTACAAGAAAAGAGAAAGGACTGAAAAGTAATAAATGTCCATGTCAAGCAATTAGAAAGGACAGAATAAACCAATGGAAGATGGAGGAAGGAATAATGAAAATTAATTTTATAGATTGGGTCACAAATTCAAAAGCTGGTTCTAGAATCATCATTGAAATTGAACCAGCAGTTAAAAATTAGCACTCCACTATCCTTCCCTCCTTAGGAAAAGATTTTGCAACACCTATGCTGAAAGTTTTACAGGTAGGTTTTTCCAAACCTACAAAGAACAGATAACCCCAATTTTGTACAAACTATCCCAAAGAATGGGAAAAGATTGATGATTCTTAGTTCACTCTGAGACTCAAGTAATCCTGATACCAAAACCAGAGTACAGTCTGAGAATGACCTCTAGTTTTTCTCACTTTAGAACACACAGAAATCCCACATAAAAACGTGAACAAACCAAATCTAGTGATGTGTTAAAAAAGAAAAGAATCTCCATCAAGAAATGTTTATACCATAGAAAGGTAACTAGGAATATAAAGTATTCTACTTAACCTGTGAAAAGATTTCTACTGAAAACCTACAGTCAATACAACATGTGAGAGTGAAATATTAGAAATAGAAACTTAGTAATGAGACAAGGCAGTACCCTGCACTGACTCTGCTCAACACTGCATTGGGGTTATAAGCCAGCTCTCTTAAGCCAAGAAAAAGAAATGAGATCATATGGTTTAAAAAGCAAGAAACAATGCTGTCTTTTTCTCCACAGGTGATTTTTTTACAAAGAAAAAAGGAATCTACAAAGTCCTAGATTTGACAAGAGCATAGCATAATAGCTGGGTAAATGATATATATATGAAAATTAATAACTTTGCTCATTGTCTATAGCTGGGGAATAGAAACAGTAATTTACAAAAGATACCTTTTGTCTAGCACATTTAAAAATAGCAATAATCTTAACACAAAAACAAAAGACATGTAAGACTTTTGTAGAGAAAATCATAAAAACTTTCTAAAAGCATAGAAGAAAACATTTAAATGCTTTTAAGTGCTATAGCATACCATGTTCATTGACAGAAAGCTTCCATAGTTATAAATGTCAGTCCTTCCTACATTCATGTGTAAATTCACTGTGATTCAAATAAAAATTCCAGTAGAAATTTTGGAGCGGATACATAGGCCAGAAATGTGGTATTGATGCAGGACATAAATATACCGGTGGGACAAAGTATAGCATGCAGAAACAGATCTACTCACTGGCACAGAGATGGCCATGTACGTCTGTGGGGCAGGAAGAAACCAGTCAGGAAATGGTGCTGGGTAATTAAACTGTTAGGAAAAAGTTATATCATTATTTCCTGTCACATACCAAAGTAAATTCCTGGTGATTGAAAACCCAACTGCAAAAAGCATTACCAAAATTTTTAGAAGAAAATAACTTTTAAGTAGTGTATATATATAAATATATATAAAATATATATAATACATATTTTATATATATATAAAATATTTGAAGTAAATATGGCAAAATGTTAGGATTTGATAAACCTGAGTGGTGATAATGGATATTCATATTTTTCTTCTTACTCCTGTATGTTTGAATTATTTCATACTATTTTAAAAAATAAGGAGATGTTGATTCTCATGCAGCCATATCTGCTAGGGTCTCTGTTTTATTGTCATTGTTTCAGTTCTGTACCTGCCAGGTAGGTCACCTTGTGCCTAGGAAATGGATCTTGAGGCTTGTTCTTTTTGTGTCCACATGGGGCCCACTGTGTTGCAGCTGGCCAGTGATGAGACTGAGTTGCAGCATACTGTTTAAGGGTCCTTTCACAAAGCTTAATCCAGCAAATCCCAGCTGCCAGATTGGACTGGATTGGTTTGGATGGACCATGTGAGTTAGCAAATGTCTTCCATGTCTAGAATTTGGGGCTTTCTCTTGCTTCTGTTTCCTGCGTCTAAGAACACAAGAAAAGCCTTTCGCCTGGGACCCTAGAGGTGGGCCTGTGAGTTTTGGTCAGCTGAGTCTGGGACTGGCCCCGAACCTCTAGATGGCCACCTACATCCTTCCCTCTCAAGGCCTTAAGCTTTTTGCGTTATGCTCTAAGTGTACTAGCAATACAGTAGTCCCCCCTTATCTGAGATTTTGCTTTTGCAGTTTCAGTTACCTGCAGTCAGCTGTGGTCTGAAAATATTAAATGGAAAATTCCAGAAATAAACAGTTCCTAGGTTTTAAATTGCATGCCATTCTGAGTAGCGTGATGAAATTTCGCACCATCCTGCCTCATCCCTCCATGCTGTCTACACTGCCCTCCCATGAGTCACTTAGTAGCCAGCTTGGTTATTGGATCCACTGTCTCGGTAATCACAGTGCTTGTGTTCATGGCACCCTTATTTTCCATAATCATGACCCCAAAGTACAAGAGTAGTGATGCTGGCATATTGTTATAATTGATCTATTTTATTAGTAGCCATTGTTGTTCATCTTTTACTCTGCCTAATTTATAAATTAGCTTCATCGTAGGTATGTATGTATAGGAAAAAACAGTGCGTATAGGGCTTGGGACTACCCTTTGGGACTATTCAGGCATCTACTGGAGGTCTTGTAATGTATCTTCCGTGGATTGGGGGGAGGGAACTACTGTAGTAAATGAGTAACAGTACATATTTCACAGAAGTTTCTAGAATTGATAGACTGTATATTGCTTTTGGTCAGACTGTACACATCTGCCCTAATTCTTTGTCCTTGGGGGGAAACCCTGGAGAATTTTCCTGTTGGGGGGCCTCTGATTATGGTGGGGATTTCAGGAGCAAAGCCCCTGGAGTGCTGATCTGGAGAACATACTTGAGACACATCCTGGAGTTATCATTTCTGCGAGTCAAGGATCTTCCAGTGTGATGTTTATGCCCCACCCAAGCTGACTCTGCACAGCAGCAGAAAGGTTGTTTTTCATTTTGATTTCTTTCCTGTCCATGGTGATATTGCCTTATCCTTACATTTCAGTGTATTACTACTTAAGACTAGGGCTTTTCATTTTCCTGTGAAAGATTTCTTTTAAAAAAATTCTAACTTGGGAATTAGTGGTGGGGACATAATTTCATTTTTAAGCAACCCACTTTGCAAAAGTTAGGAAGACACAGTGTGCTGCTGTAAAACATACATTTGTGTGCTCTGCAGAGGAAAAATGTTCTTCCAAGTTTGCATTTCTCGATTTTGTGCTCCTAACAGAGAATATATTTTTGTATCCCATGTTTGACTATGTTGAGTAAGATTAAAGCCTAATTTTCCAACCTTAGCTTTTCTGCCAGAGTTTAGAAGTTGGAAACCACAAGGCTGCACAGAGCTCCACAGTCTGCAGTGTTGAACAGGAGCTGCTTTGTAGATGGCTAGTCACTGCGTTAGGGTGTGGTGACCTGTGCTAACTGCAGCCCATGGGAGACCACCCCTTGAGCACAGTCATTAGGAAGCTACTCCGGGTTTGCGGAGCCTCGGCCAGGATGACCCATGCCCCTAGCATTAGTCTCCCTCTGGAGAAGAGGAGTGCTTTAGAGGATCTTTGTCATCTGAATAGACTGTAGTGATTATAATGTAGTTTTTGTACCTGAACATGTCCATGTTGGCAAAGTTCTGAGAAGTCCTTGTGAGTACCTGGAAGAGTTTCAGTTGGTGGATGCCTACCAAGAAATGGGGGTTGACCATACAGCGTTCTAAACCTTCTTGTCCTCACCCTCCTACCCACTGAATCCATCCAGAGCTGAGCTGGGTGCAGTTTCCTTTTCAGCACGTAGCTTGGAAGTATGTTCCTGGAAAGGCTCATTTGTGGGAGCGTCCCTTGATTGTCATAAGAGAGCACCCTGGCTGTGGATCACACTGTCACTGCCCATGGCCAGAGGTCAGAATCCACTTGGAAACATAATTGCCACTTTGCCCAGGATTTGAAGGTCTCCATGAGCTCGCCTAAGACTTTGTTTGCAGCAGTTATGACCAGAATGAAAAGTCGTGACTTGGTCCTGCCCAACCCGGAGTGGTATCTGTGGGAGAATTGAGTGTTAACAGAGGCAGCTGATGGGGAGTTAAACCCATGGAGAGCATGAGCTGGGAAGTTTTCATCGTGAGCCTATTAAATTCTCTTCCTGCAAGGGTCTTACTAGAAAGGCATGGCACAATCATGCATTTGTTCTGCATTGAGAGTGATTTTTCTTAGAACATAATGCTGAGACGTTTAATACAATCTCTCTTCTCAGTCCCTTCTTTAAAATGCCCCAGTGTCAAAAATTGGATTTCATGATTGTTTGGAAATTCCTACTCTATTTCCCTCCCCCACACTCACTCAAGAGGAATAGGAATCTCAGCTTCTTAGAAGAGGAATCTCAGCGTCTGAGCCACTAACCAGTGTCTGGACCCAGCCTGCCACAGTGTCTAGAGGTTTTGGAGGGCAATGCTGGCGCAAGCCTGGTCCCTTCTTCCTCTCCCTTTTCTCTCCTATACCCCTCCACCTCCTCTTACCCACACATTCTTGCACTTGCGTCTGCTCATTCATTCCATTGGTGACCCTTTTCACAGGGGCTATACCCCATTTCTCACTCTCTCCAGTTCAGGAGCCTGGGAATTAATGAGAGCATGAACATTAGTTAATAGTTGAGTGTGCGATTCTCCCGTGGCCCCCGCTGCGGCATCTCAGCAGCTTGGGTTGGGGGAGGAGTGGCAATGGCCAGACAGCCCAGCTTCACAAAGGCTCTCAGTGCCAAGATGCCCAAGAGGAAGGTCAGCTTGGCCAAAGGTGCCATGAAGGAAGAGCCCAAGAGGAGATCAGCACGATTGTCAGCTAAACCTGCTCCTGCAGAAGTGGAAAGCCAAAAAAGGCAGCAACAAAAGATAAATCTTCAGACAAAAAAGTGTAACCAAAAGGGAAAAAAGGAGCAAAAGGAAAACAGACAGAAGGGCTAACCAAGAAACTAAAGAAGATTTACCTGCAGAAAATGGCGAAACTAAAACTGAGGAGCATCCAGCCTCTGATGAAGTGGGAGAGAGAGAAGCCACATCTGATTAATATCATACCCTAGGTCTTATCAGTGGTCTATCTCCCTTGTTGTACAATCCAGATGAATATTTTTATCAACTATTCTGTAAATGCAAGTTTTTGAGTAGCTCTAGAAACATTTTTAAGAAGGAGGGAAACCCACCTCATCCCATTTTTTAAGTTGATGCTTTTTTTTTAAAAAGTGAAATCATTCGCTGATTGTTTATTTTTTGGTACAACCAGAAAATAATGTGGGATATTGAATTATGGGGGGCTTTGAGTGTCTTGGGTGTCAGCTTAACATTCCATAGATTGGGGTGGGGGGTTAGTTTTTATATCCTATAATACAAAGCATACTAAATGGCAGTGTGGAGTCCCAGGCCTGCATTTAATGTCTTGAACATTTTGAATTACTCCTATTCCCATGTTGCTTTTTAATAAAATTGTTTCCTAAAGGAAACCACTCCTTGATCATGGCTCTCCTGTCAGAATTGCGTATGCTCTGTGACATCTTTGGTTGTTGTAGTTCTGTGTTTCTAATAACTTTGTTAATGTGCTGTGAAAGATAGAAAATTTGAGTATGTAGTATATATGATAATAAATTGCGAATTGGTGGGACTTATGTAACAGCCTATCAACATTTGAAGATACTGGTACTTGATGTCCTCTTAAGGAAAATTTACTGGAATAATAAATGGCTTTTTAGATTTTCGGTACGTATGTTAAGAATTGTGTGCAAACTGAAATGTCTGTACTGATTCTCAACACAACCAATAAAATCTCAATTACAAAAGAATGTTTTGAAGCAAAAAAAGAAAAAGAAACAGCAAGAGGTGAGTGTGGCTGGAAGGGAGAGAGGAGGGAAAGTGGGCAGAAATGAGGTTAGAAGTAAAAGGAGACAGGAGGCAGGTGGTTTAAAGCCTTGTTTAAAGCATGGGGCAAATTTTGTGTCCTAATCTGAGTGGATGAGAATCTGCTGGAGAGATCTGGGCAGAGCAGCACATGAGCTGACACAGGTTTGTCAAGGATCACTCCGGCTGCTGTGTACCAACACAGCAGTGAACCAACTGTAGGGGAGCCGAAGCGGAAGCAGAGAGACAGGAGACTGTTATTGTTATCATGGAAGCAAGAGATTTTGGCGGTTTAGAAATGATTGGATTCTGGATATTCTGAAGTTAGAGTCAGCGGGATTTCTTCACAGACTGTATGTGAAGACTCAAAGATGACTCTAAGGTTTTTTACAAATGTAATTGAAAAGTTGCACATAACCAAACTTTTCTAAGTCCATCCTATGTTAGATTCACTAAGGAGAATCAAATATAAAGGAACTGCTTAGTAAATCTTTTCAAACAAACAAGGAATTCTTTTGCAGTTGCACTAATCACCTCCTAACTGATCTGTTCATAACTTCAGATTTTCAATAGTATAACTGCTGAGTGAACTATGGTCAACAATCTCTTTTCATCAAATAAGAGTAATTTATACAAATAAAAGATGTTCTCGGCTGGGAGTGGTGTTTCATGCCTATAATCCTAGCACTTTGGGAGGCAGAAGCTGGAGGGCTGCTTGAGGCCAGGAGTTTGAGATTGCAGTGAGCTACGACACCACCGCACTTTAGCCAGAATGACAGTGAGACTCTGTCTCAAAAAAAAAACAAAAGTGCTCTTTTGAGTATATCTTACTTGATATCCATAAAAACACACAAAGGACTACATTAGAACTTCATTTACATCTCATTTCCTCATAAGATTCCTGATGAAGAAAAGTATGCTCCAAGGTTAAGGCCTAAGGTCAAATGGCTTCTTAGTAAGCAGCAAAGCTTGTCCTTGCCCAACTGACTCCAAAGCCCATCTGTTTGTTAGCTGTACTGTTTCCCAATTTAATACTCTCTAGGTACACTAATTGTTCAAATTCTTAAATTGTCTAGCCTTTCCATCCTTCCTGCAATGACTAGTTTATTTAAATAGAAATAACTTCACTTAATGGTGGCAAAGATAACTTTCCAGAAACTGGATAGTCTCCCTGGAATTGCCAGTCAGAGAAAAGACAAATGCCTTGTTTTGCTAGACAAAAATCAATAAATAAAACAAAGCATTCCTTCTGATACAGATCTGTGTTAGGCTTTTCAAGTATCACACCATGGTATTATGTTACCATGAGAAGCAACCCAGTTTCAGGGTTCATTCAACAACCCTATCATTCAGTCCCTGGTAAAAGAAGAACTTCTCATACCATACTGATTAAATTCTTCCCCCAGAGAGAAATGGTCTCTGAGAGGTGATAACCAAGAAGTGCACAAAACTGGCCACCTTTATGATAAAGTATAAAATCGCATTTTTTAAAGGCAATTTTAACTGAGATTATCTGAATGATTCATACTGGTATATCTCTGTATGGCATTGTTTTCTCAAAGAGAGTGGGCAAAAACTTCAGGGAGGTCATAGAAACAAGAAACTCTTGTTTATAGTTGCAAATTCCTATGTTACCCTTCTGCTTAAAATCCTCTCAAACGCTTTCCATTGTTCTTAGGGTTAAGATTAAGGGAACTGCTTGCTGGCAGTCCCATGGCACATTGTGTCCACCCTTTGCTGGCTATAGCCACTCAGGCCTCATTTCATGAATGCCCTGCTCTTTCCTGCCTCTGGAATTTAGCACCTGCTGTTCCCTCTGCCAAGAATGTTCTTCCCTTTGCTATGCCTGCCACTCTTCACCTGGCTAACTCACACTCAACCTTCAGATCTCAGCTCAGTCATCACTTCCCTGGAGCAGATCCCACAGCACAATGTGTTCATGTGATTACTGTTTGCCATCCCTCCAAGCCTAGCAAAAGCTTTTGCTCACCTTGCCACCACAGCCTTAATCTCAATCTATCCCAGAAGATATGCACGTGAGTTGCTACAGTTTGATTTTTTGCTAAGGATGACAAGAGAAATGAAATAAAGGATCCACTACTTTAAAAAAAGTTTCAACTTATGCTTATCTACAAATAACATTTAACAGCATTGGAACTGATTATTCAAATACCCATGTATTCTGAATTTATAAAGTTCATTATCTAAATATTCTTACAAACTTTTTCTGAAACCGAAAGAAATAAATTATACTCAATTCAACCAAAAAATCCAAAAAAATTAGTTTTAAAGTACAATACTCTCCATTGTAAGTAGCAATGGTAATTTTAGTTTTCTGAAGGCGTAGTCACCCAGATATTAACTTTTTCTTACCAAACTTTATCCTGTCAATTAGCTCAAGTGATTAGAGCATAATGTGACTAAGGCTAATAATACCATTAATAACAAGTTGTTAAGCACTTGTGTACTATCTATTTTACACAGAATAAGTATTCACTTATCCTTCACAATAAGCCTATGAAACCTGCTTCTCTAGTAGAGAAGCTAGAATTCAAGTCTAGGTTTGGGTCACCAAGATCTCAGGTTTGACCTCTAAATAGGAAAGTTAGTGTTACACAGAAAGGAAGAAAAACACAAAAAAAAACAAGGAGGGGAAGAGAATGGGGGCTGATGGAGGGTTGAGGGGAGAAGATATTCTAATTTGGGGAGTTCAGGGACTGAATCTATAATCCCAGGAAACCTCCTCCCTCTTTGGTTTTTCCTCCAAATCAGGACAAGTAATGCTTTTAGCTTTAATCCTTCAGCTGCATCTAGCCCTGCCAATTCCAATCTGGAGAATTTGTTCCATTTAAGCACATGTACTCCCTCTGGGGAGCTGAAGTGCAGAATGAACAAATATTCAAGAAAGAACTTTTATGAGTAAGTTTATTTGTTTCTCTGCCCTCCCTCACTTGCCCTGCCTTTTTGAAAGACATGGCCTTTGTAATGACTACTGTGATCAACATCAGCTCACCTGCAAGAACAAGTATCTACACCCTAATACTAGAGTTTCCTGAATGTCAACAGGAGCATGTTACATTTACCAAGCTGAACCTCCACAGAGTTGTTAAATCCATTCAAGAATGCCAGAGTGATAAACAGAAAATAGCATGCAAAGTCAAGTCCAGCCATTCTGGTGACAAACACTTTTCTTTGTTAAGTACCTCAGTGACTTTCTACCATTTTCTCATGCAGCAACAAGATTCATGCGTGCAAATTTGAAGAAAATCCCAAGCTACTTGACCCTAAAATCCCAAGCTACTTGACCCTACAAGCATTCTGCAATGCTTCCAGAAAAGCCACCATGTGCAAATTTGAAAGTGTGCCTTCAATCAAAAAGCTTATAATAAAGTTCACAAACTATAAAGAAATCCACTCCCAAGTGCTTACCCTGTCTATAGGCCAATCACCAACATACAGCGTGTGAATGTTGCAGAATGGATGACTTGGCTTCAGATCCTGACTCTGCAATTCCCTAGCTATGAAATCAGACAAGGGAAGTAATTTACTTAAGCCTCAGTTTGCTCCATTATCCACTGAGGATAATGGAGCCCAGCTCAAAGAGAGATTAAAAATAATCTGTCACGTGTCCAGCACACTTCAAGCATTCACTCAATAAATGGTAGTGATGCCGGGCACAGTGGCTCACACCTGTAATCCTAGCATTTTGGGAGGCCAAGACCAAAGGATTGTTTGAGACCAGGAGCTCAAGACCAGCCTGGGCAACATAGCAAGACACTCTCTCTTTTTAAAAAAAAAAAAACCCACAAAAAACAGTCCTACACTCAGGGTCTGAGGCAAAATAAATAAATAAATAAATGGTAGTTATTAATATTTCTTCTGGGTCTACCAATTTAAATAATTAACATTTCATGTATAATTCTTCAAATCATGTGATACCTCAAAACCTAAACAAAGGCACCTACTATTAATAGTTACTCAAACAGTCTTCAGCCATTTGAGGTAAATCCTGTGCAGTTATCCAATGTGGAAAATAGAAATTGTGATAATACCTGTGATTTTGAGAATCCTTTGATTCTTGGGGATTGGCTATGCAAAACCTGTTTTGATGAATGGCTTTTCCAGAGGAGAATCTCACCACCCTACTCCTTTTTTAAGACCTAATTATCCACTGAATTAGGGAAACCATGGAATCCTACAGAGCCAAATGAGTTCCATCAACACCCACAGCTGCAACATCTTAGGGATTTACTAATATAAATATGCAGAGGGCAAAACGCAGAGAAGACCATTGGTGAAATCTAACCTCACTCCACAGAATGGAATATTATCCAGCAATAAAAAAGAAATGGAATTACTGATTCCATGCTACCAGGCACATGAAACTTGAAAATATTATACTAAATGAAAGAAGCCAATCACAAATCTACATAGAAAGTAGATTAGTGGTTGACTAGGGCTGGAGTGGGTGGGGCTTGGGAGTGAGAGCTAATGGGTACAGAGTTCCTTTTGAGGAGCATGAAGATGTTCTCAAATTAGATGTGAGGATGGTTGCACAACCTATGAACCTAATAAAAACCATGAATTGTACACTTTAAATGGGTAAATTGTATGGTATATTAATTATATCTCAATAAAGCTGTTTAAAAAAATCTAACTCACTGATTAGTGAATCCTTTATTATTTGCTGCCTGGAGCAATAGCCTCTCCATTAAAAACTAAAAATAAGTGCTCAGAGTGCTGTCTTGTGTTTAAACTTATAAAATATTTTGACTTTGGAAGTATACTTACCTTGCCTTTGCATCTATCATCTCCACTTTATTTCAACAGCAATCATTTTAGATGAACTCCATTAATGGAAACTGCTCAAATAAATGCAGATTTTATCTATGCTCAATCCAAATTCTACAGATTACATTCTTTATTGCCCTACAGCAATGACTGTTCTTTGCTTTATTTTATACAAACTGCCTTTGTTAGCAATCTTCTTTTGATTACTTGCTACACTGACCTTCAAACAACTGACACTCTACTTTCACAGGATCTTTTTGTTCTCCTAAGAAATACAGGAAGTACCTATATAACAATGATAGGCAAAGGAGTCTTACCTACTAAATCGGCTATACCCACCTGATAGGGGTCTAAACCAAGCTGACTGATTTGAGGGGGAATGTTACTGGAAAGAACTCAGACAAAGAGATGACCTAGCTCTTGATCAGAAGACAGAGATAAATTAGAGTATGCGCCAAGTAATAGATGGTCTTAAAAACCTAACAAGACTAAGAAATCTGTTATCTAGAATATTTTTACTAATTGCAAAGCATACCTGTATTTCAGGTTTATTCAAAGTTTTTGTTCCTAAGTTTAGAAGAGTTTATCTGATCAGTATGCCAGTTACTGTGGGAAAAGACAAAAAGTGAGAATCCATGGTCCTTGTCCCTCAGATCCTAAAATCTAAAATAAAGTGGAGGTGATAGATGCAAATTAGACAGACTCACATGAAGAAACTAAAGAATAACAAGAATAAATATATGCTATCAATTCAACATATCAGTATAGAATACTTAAAATATTTAATTGGTTATGGAGAAGAAAATATTAAACAAACATTGTACTAGAAAGGAGGTAATGCCTCCCTTAATACTGCTTCACACTAGCTTTTATTCAAAGGAGTCTGCATGGGAATAAACAGAACCTAGAGAGTAAGATAGCAATTTAATAGGGGGAAAAACTTACTAGTGCTATTTATATACAACAATTAATTCCAAAATCATAACTTTAGTTAAACAAATTATCTATTTTTAATCACATTTTAACCCTAATTACTCAAGTGTCATCTCTGCTAGTTTGGTTTTTTTCTAATTATTTCAGTTCATCCCTCCAACTGATATAAAGAACCTGTTTAAGATGAGCTGCTCTTAATTTTCTTTGTTTTTGAAAGGAGTCCCTGAATTTGGAGAGATAAAGAAAGCATTTTCTTTTAAGATCCAGGCCACTTGTAATATTATAAGTAACAATTTGATCACTTCTGCTTAAGCACTTAAAAAAGATTTTCCAAAAATCCATGGTAAACTGAACCCATCAATATTTCACTTCAATTATGACAATATGATCCCCTCTGCTGTCCCAGCGTTCTAGGTCATATTTCATATCTAAATCTTATAGAAACACTTCCCTTAATTTATCAACTATCCCTCCTCTGGGGCCAAATCTTTTCAATACAAATGTTACTTATGAGATGACAATGTCACGTCACTGGACTTTTACTATAGACTCACATATACATGACTTGGACTTACCATTTGAACAATTAGTCAGTAGATAGTTAAAAAAATAATTATTAATAACATCAGTCTTTGTTTACAAATTACAAAATGTTATCTTGATACAAGTCCCTATGGCATTACTGTCTTGTGTAACTATTGCAAAAGTCGACAAATTTTCCAAAGCTGACAAAAAGAACTTGGGCAAGCAAGTCAATTGTGAAATCATACATAATCTTGATTATAATCAAGTTGAACACTTCACTTTCTTCATCAGAGAATATCAAAAGATAACAGGTGACGGTGAAGCGGAAGTATTATAATGTTAATAGTGGCCTCATATAATGGAAAGATCTCACATATATAAGCATTACTACTTGAAATGTTTTCTTTTAATGTTTATGTTAACATAAACCCAAAAGGTTAACGTATTAAGTCTTCCCTACTAAGTTGTTTAAGTGTTTTTGAATGAACAACGTAAAGAACATGGGATAACATTATTCATGTATCTTACTTGAGCCTAGTCCATAGGCTATGCCTAACCACCCCAAAATTAAATAAAATGCTTAGGAAATGAACATTCAATTATAAAACATCAAAATAAATAATCACATTAGAGAACAACCACAAGCATATCATAAGCAATCAATTAAAAAAAGCCAAAAGAAACGAAAAATAAAGCAAAGAAGTAACCAAAAAAGGCATAAAAAGAAGAAAAGTTAGCGCAAAACTTCCCTGCTGGTAATTTTCCCAATTTCTCCAGTCTGACCTTTGTCCTCCATTTTTAAAATCCTCCGACCAGATACAAAAAGATCCATGTGTTTAGCTCATTCTTTGTGAGGATACTTTTTCCTACCAATGTCCTTCTGCAAAAAGTAGTGTTTTTGCTTTCTACAACAGTTATCACTTTGGGGATTGGGACTCCAGAACAGTTCAGCGAGGATTTTCTTTTTAAGGGCTTTGTAAATTATATGAAATAGCCCAAATCCAAGTAACTGGAAAGGTAGGGTTTCATAAACCAAATGATTTTTGAAATTCCACTCACCCCCAAAAAGCCAAGAGAATACTATACATCCTTAGCGCAGGGCCAGTATTCACACCTAGGGAAACACTTTATTTTAAAAGCACGAGTGGCGAACCAGGTGGGTCGCGTGTGACTAAGGAGGAAGCAAGGCGACTGACTCCGGGCCACCAACCCGGAACGCCTTAAGGGACACAAGCTCCAGGGGCACCCACCGAGCTGCACTTTAGATTCCGGAGTTAAGCCACCAATGTATTTGGTATCTTAAAATTCTACAAGTAGTCTAAGCAAGCCGTAAGATGACTGAGGGAGTCAGGGCGGGTACGCGAGACGCGAAGCCTCAGAGAGAAGAGAGCTGGGGAGGGGAAGGCCAAGCGCCGGGCCCGAGACGCCGAGCCGCAGCGGGAGGGAGGCCGCGGCGCTGCATCCAACTCACCTGCCCATTCACCGAGCCCGGGGCCAACCCCCGCCTCGTTACCCACGCCCCAGACCCGAAAGGCCGTGAAGAGCGAGTACAGGATGCGCAGGGCCAAGTAGGCCACGGTGCCCGCGCCCACACAGTACAGGAAGCCGGCGGCGGGAAGAACGCTCTCCATGGCTTTCGAGTAGGCCTCACTATCTCCGTGAATGAAGGTAGTGAAAAATGAATGAATGAAGCCACAGGGAGGCGGAGGCTCCGGCTGTGACGGTGAGGACGGTAGTAATAGGCGCCCCTCTTACACTTCTTTGGGCCGAAACCCCGCCCATGGCGCCATATCCGTGTCGCCATTGGTGATTGCGTGTAGTGCCTCAGGCTAACTGCATTTCAGTGCCCCGCCCACGCCTCCTGCAAGCGCGCACCCGGCTGGGTTTCCCTTCCGAGGCGGTGGATAGCCCACCTGCCAATCAAGCTTCAGTCCCACCCAAGCGCCTCACCACTCCCCAGGGTTCTGCCAGCCAGCGGCCTGTCTCACCCCACCAAAGTGTCCCGGTCTCTCATTGGCTGCAGCGGTTCTCGCGACTGCTGAAGACTGCGCTCCGATTGGCCAATCACACCCAGCCTACTTTGAGCTCTGGTTTGAAGCGGGAATGGGATTAGTGAAGCCGCTAGTGAATGGGAAGATGGTAGTAAGAAGTGGGCGTGGAGCCTTGGTTTTGTTTTCCCCTCTTTATTAAACACTAATATATCACTAAGTGTCCTGTCATTTGTCCCATCAACTTTTCCGAAAAGGGCTTGCAGTCTTCTGTCTCCGTGCCCTCCCTGCCGCACGCATTCGCGTGGCTTACACTCACTCACTGAGGGCCCTCTGCATGCCGGACCTCGCTTCCGCGCTGAGCGTTCACAGCACTGAGTCTCCAACGACTTGGAGTTCAAGGCAAATAACTTCATGGAGTCAAATAACTATACTACGCAATGGCGTAAGAGCTGTAAGATGAATGAAAAGTAGACTATAGGAGCACAGCTTGCTGAACAATTAGTGGAAAGGGAGTCTACCTTTTAACTGTTCCTTAAAGGAGGATAGAATTTGACTTTCTTTTTTTTTTAATTTCCGTTTGGTGCGGGGAGGGGATTGTGGAATGGAGTTTCGAGTGGGTACAAAAGTGTGCAGTCCTGAGAACTACCTCAGCAAAGTTCCAGAGGAGGAAGACTACAAGGTAAGTTTAAGAATTGTGTAAGGTAATGAAGTGCTTTACACTTACTCTGTCACCCTCCCTTCAAGAGTTTTTGTTTCCTTTTCTTGCAGGTGTTTGAACTAAAATTTATTCTTAGCCAGTAGGAGCAGCTGATTCAAGATTTAAGGGTTTTTGTAAAGCTATAACTTAAGGGTAATAATTCTAAGGGTAACCGTTTTAAAATATTTAGTTTGAGCGCTCTCTCTTCCTGCCCAATCCCCCCTTCTCCATTATGTTATCAATTAGGTTCTTCATAAAGGCTGTAATGTTCTTCATAAACTGTCAGTTGTCCAGCAGAATTCAGCCATGTGAGCTGAGCTGCACCATATTTTCTGTTAATTGGATTTACTACCTCTGGCTGAGGCTGCCTCTTCAGTTCAACCAAAGTCCCACCACTCCTCTCCCTCAGCTTCTCCCTCTTCCCCAAATCTTTGCCTACAGTAGTGCCCCAAATTTATATATCCCTTCTCATCACTGCTCACCAAAAAAGTGCCCTCCAGATATTCAGGCCCATTCTCCTTAGAATAGGGTAGAAGGAGGATAAGAGAGTTATTATAGATGAACAATACATATTTTTGTTACATAAATATGTATGTCTGTGGCCCCCACTAGAATCCACGATTACTGGGGACACTATGCTGTGAATCCATAGGACCTAGAATAGTGCCTGGAACCTAGAGGAACCCAACAAATATCTGACAAATAAGTACAAGTGAAGATTCATTCATTCAATAATTATTACTATTGTGCTCTGTTTGCCAATGACTGAGCTAGGTACCAGGTATACAACAGTAAGTCAGTTCTCAGTCTTAATCCTTCTCTACCGTTCAGCAGTGGGTGGCCACTGTTTTCCTCACCAGCTGCTCCTGCTCAGAGTCTTTGCTGGCCCTTCCTCTTACCTCTAAATGATGCAATGCCCTTGGGATCAGATCCCAGCTCTCATTATTCCGTCTCCCTATGTGATTTTATCCAGTCCCTTGGTAAGCTGATGACTTCCAAATGACTCTGTCCAGGCTCACCTTCTGCTTAGCGGTCCAGACTCGTATACAGTGTGTGTGTGTCTGTCTGTCTGTCTGTCTGTCTGTGTATCTCCACCTGCCTACTCACATCTCCACTCAGATAAAATAAACATCTCAAACTTAATATGTTCAAAATAGAACTCTATCCCAAACATACAAACACCTTCTTTTCTTTCCCATTTCTGTTAATAGCACTGCCATTTACCCACTTTCCAAGGCCTAAAACCTAGGGATCAACCTTGATTCTTTCCTTTCCATCTTTCCATAACCAATTCTTCAGCAAGTCTTGTTCACTCTACTTCCAAAATATATCTTGATTTCTCCCCATCTCTGCTACTACTAACCTAACCCAAAGCACAAGCATTTCTAATTTGGAATATGGCAATAGCCTCCTAACTGGTCTCCCTGAAGCCTATCTTGGTTTTTTCTCCATGCAGCAACTAAAGTGTTTTGATTGATTGATTGATTTGAGACAGAGTGTTACCCTGTCACCCAGGCTGGAGTGCAGTGGAGCAATTGTAGCTCACTGCAACCTCAAACTCCTGGGCTCAATCAATCCTCCTGCCTCAGCCTCCTGAGTGGCTGGGACCACAAGCATGCACCACCACACAGTTAATTTTTTCTATTTTTTGTAGAGATGAGTTCTTGCTCTTGCTCAGGCTGCTCTTGAACTCCTAACCTCAAGCAATCCCCCCGCCTCAGCCTCCCAGAGTACTAGGATTTACAGGTGTGAGCTACTGTGCCCGGCCAAGTGTTTATTTTTTTAAAGTAAATTAGATATCATTTCTTCTACTCAAATCCCTGCAAGGACTTTATGTCACATTGAGAACAAAATCCTACAAGACTAGTTTATCTGCCCTGACCTCTCCTGCAGCATCGACCGCCCCCCCTTCTCCTGTGCTCACTTGATTCCAGCCACACTGACTTCTTGAAGTTCCTCAAATAAGTCAAGTTCATTCTGGTCTCAGAGCCATTCTACTTCCTGTTTCTTCTACCTGGAATCTCTTACCTTCTATCTTCCCAAGGTTCACTCCTTTATATTATTTAGGTTTTTGCTTACACATCAACCCCCTTAGAGTGGTATTCTCTAATCACCTTCATAAATATCCCAAATCGCTTCCTCTCCTCTGCCCTATCAATCCTATCCTCTTACCCTACTTTGGTTTCCTTACAATACTTAATGCTTTCAAACTGTCTACCCAGTAGAATATAAGTTCATAAGGACTGTGACCTTTTCTTGTTCACTGTATCTTTGCCTAAGATGTGCACCCAAGAGTCCCTGACACTTAGTTTAATAGGTATGCAATAAATACCTATTGAATGAATAAATGAAAATAGACTGTCTAGTAGGAAAGACATTCAGCAAACTTCCAACTAATCGTATGATAAAAACTGTAATAAATACAATGAAGAAAAGAATAGGACTTAAGGAAAGAGGATAACAGGAGAATATAATTTAGATGAGGGAGAGGAGAATGCCCCAAAAGGCCTTTCTAAGGAAGCAATATTTGAGCTGGGATCAGAGAATATGCACATATCAAGTGGAGTGGGGTGGAAGGAGACAGCAACAAACACCCAGTGGAAGTTCTGTTGTGGTTTTGAAGAATACTCTAATGTGCCTCTTGCAAATACCATAGCATCTGGCATAAAATTAAATAGGCAGTAAATAATAATTGTTGATACAGGATTTTTTAATAAATAAGGACATGTACCATGGAAATAGACTTTCCCTTGCTGTTAGAATTTATTTTGAGTGTATGATTTTAACTAAAAGGAATATTAACAATTGAAACCATCTCATTTTGGTATCCATTCTTTTTCTATAATGTCTAGATATAACCCATGCAATTAACAAGAATATTTTTATTAAAAATTGAACACATTTATTTTGATTACCTTGGCCTGCTTTTAGGAATATTAATTGTTTTACCTACTAAAATAAAAAATAGTAACTTCCACAAGGTGAAGTGGTATGCACCATGTAAGCCTTGGGATTTCAGATGGTTATACACTTTCAGAATTGAACAACAATCTTCATGTCTGAATAAATTTATGAACCACTGAAAACTCTAATGCATACAGGACCCTATAATGTTGTCCCATTCCTACTGAGCAATATTCTGTGCTAAAATATAACATAGAAACAAGGGTTAACAGAGCCATGCTAACCAAACATGTGAAACCATTAATAGCTCTCCAAAGAGGGAGCAATACTATGTAACTCTGGGCTCTAGTGTCAGGTAAATCTGGAACCAGATCCTGATTCTAGCTCTTATTAGCTGTATGATTTTGTATAGATTTAAGCACTCAAACTCTACATGGGTAAAATGGGAGATAATGCTACTTAAACATTCAGCAGTAATTGGCAGATATTAAGTGTTCAGTGAGTTAGGTACTACTCCTATCCCCATTTTACAGATGAGGAAACTGAGGCTTAAAGCATTTAAGTAACTTTCATATAGAGACTAAGTGGTAGAATTGGGATTTGAACTAAGCAGGTGTGGCTATGAAATCATGTCTCCGGAACCAGCTCAGCGAAGGCAGCATTAAAAAATGGCCAAGGGAGAGTAAAAGAATCCCTAGTAACATTTTGTTGTTACACAAATAACATACACAGACACAACAACATTGGATTTCAGTCTCATTTATTAAAAATATGCAGTTTCTAATAGTCTTTAATATAAAAAATTAAGCAACAATATGGTATCATATTAGTATACAAATGTTCCCATTTAATTTGAAATTCATTTCAAAAAAACCACAGTATTTCTGTAAATCAGGTTTCAAATCAGATTTTTGTGATGAAATTATGAATAGTTCAATATGATGAAAGAAAATTTCATAATTAGGGTATTTCATAGAAGCTAGGAATTTTTAAGCATACCATCTTGGTCAACCCTTTGGAACACGGAGCTGAATCCTTCATTTGGCTATATAATAAAACTTTTTAACACTTCTGTCTTCTTCTTTCTCATCTTCATTTAAACACAAATATTGAACTTTAATTCGCCTTTAACTTCGGTTGTCCAATCCTAGGTTAAAAAAAAAGAAGTGCTGTGATGAACGACCAATTTAAAAGAAACTGAATCTTCAGCATTAGAAATTGGGAGGTTTCCAAAAAGCTAATATTTAATTTCTTTAACAAACAATATTACCATAAGACAGGAACACTAACATTTATTATGCTTCAATATTGCATTATCATTTTCAAAGTGATTTCACCTGCATTACCCCATTCAAACATCACAATAATAGCCCCATGTTTCCAACAAGGAAACGGGCTCTTTAACTTGAACTTCTTGCATAAGGACCACTTTAGTACAGTAGGCCTGTTTCTAGAACCAAGTCTGCACTAAAAAATCCAGGGCTCTTTCTACTCTATCACCTATTTTATAACAGAATTTATGTTCACATTTCATGGAGTCTTCAGTAAACATATTCCTCAAATAAAACAGAAGTCAGTCATTTTGAAACAAGTAATTTGAAATTTTAGTTTTATTTTATTTTATTTTATTTTTCAGAAACAGGGTCTTGCTCTGTCAGCCTAGGCTGGAATTCAGTGGAATGATCATAGCTCACTACACTCTGGAACTCCTGGGCTCAAGTGATCCTCCCACCTCAGCCTCCAGAGTAGTTGGGACTACAGGTACGTGCCACCACACCTGGATAAAATTATAGTTTTAATATTTCACTTATTTTTGAGTTGCAAAGGCTCACAAAATTATATAAAATGAAAAGGTATCCCACCCCATCTCTTATTCCCACTAATCATGGTTGGCAATTTATAGTGTATTCTGTTTCTTTTTCTATGTGAGTATAAAACTATATGATATATACAACATACTACATACACACACTTTTTTAAAACTAAGAACTGATCATACAAGAATAATCCAACAACTTTCTTTCTCCACCCAATAATATACCACAATAAAATACCATAGCGAGGCCAGGAGGAGTACTTCCAGCTAATGGGGTGGCTGAGGCAGGAGGATCTCTTGAACCCAGGAATTTGAGACCAACCTGGACAACATGGTGAGACCCCGTCTCTACAAAAACATTTAAAAGTTAGCTGGATGTGGTGGTACATGCCTATAGTCCCAGCTACTTGAGTGGCTGAGGCAGGAGGATCCCTTGAGCCCAGGAGTTTCAGGCTATAGTGAGCGATGATAATGTCACTGCACTCTAGCCTCGGAGACAGAACAACACCCTGTCTCAAAGAAAACAACAACAAAAAAAACCATACTGAAATCATGACATATCAATATTACACATTAACTAGTTTTCTTTATTGTATCAGCGGATCTAATAATCATTCTGGCAAGCCTACTCAGAATACTTTTGCTTAAGAAATTAGTGCCATGGCAAACAAACCAGTTTAAAAGTAGGTGAAAGGGAAAGTAAACCACAGTATTTTCCCAACATCATACTTCCAGCCAAAAGTAAGAAAACCTTAAAACAATTATGCAAGCAAACTTAAGGTAAATAATATAGCAGAATTTCAGAAGTTTTTCTTCACCTGAATGCTTACTTCAGCAATGGACTCAAAATTTGCTATCTTTACCCATATTTTTTCTAATAATTATAGCTAATTTAGCTAGAATCTTTTTATTACTTTTTCCTAGTTCTTTCCTTCACCTTATTATCTTTGTAAATATATTTGATGCATACCAAAGATTAGATGAAACACACAAGTTAGTTATAAAATACAATGTAATGAAAAACTATAAACTTACCACCCAACTTAAACACCGAAAAACCCCAAGAATCTACCCTATCCCATCCTCCAAAGGTAAGCACAGCCCTAAATGTTGTGTCCTGCTACTGCTTTTAAATATAGATATATACTTGTATCACAAATATATATAAAATAATAATATATTGTTTAGTTTTACTCATTTTTGAGCTCTGTTATGAAAGCATAACACAGTGCTTGGGAAGGCAGCCGAGATCTCCCCTTCAGGGCTAAGACATTCCTTCCCGTATTTGCTGAGCATGCTGGTTGCTTAAGGCTCACAGCTGTGTCCCTCTATGGTCCCTGTCCTTGGCCAAAGGGAGCTACCTTTCCTCCTCCCCAGGGGCACCCTGCACCCAATGACTGGTTGATAACAGACATACAAAAGCCTGGGCCATTTTCCTCAATTATAAATGTCTCTGAAAAGCCTTCCCAGCTTCAGAGCTCCCTGTGGCATTAAAACTGCAATGCAGTTCAACTTCTCTTTCAACTTAATCCTGCTTCCCTCACTCCCTTAAGGATGTTGTTCCCCAGAGTACTCCATAATATATCCCCTGAAAGCAAATCTCAATTTCAGAGTCTGTTTCCTGGGAAACCTGACTGTTATGGGCTGCAATGTGTCCCCCTAAAATATATATTCAAGTTCTAACCACTACCACCCCCAATGATCGTGATCTTCTTTGGAAATAGGGTCTTTGCAGATCTAATCAAGTCAAGGTGAAGTCATACTAGATTAGCATAGGTCCTAAATCCAATGCCTGTGTCTTTATAAGGAGAGAGAGGTTTGGAGGGACACAGAGAGACAGAGGGAAGGAAGCCATGTGACAATGGAGGCAGAGATTATAGTGATGCAGCTACAAGTCAAGGAATGCTAAGGATTGCCAACAAGCACCAGAAGCTAGGAAGAGGCAAGGAAGGACTCTTCCCTAGAGCCTTCAGAGAGAGCATGGCCCTGCCAACACCTTGATTTGGGACTTCTAGCCTCCAGAACTATGGGAGAATAAACTCCTGTTCTTTAAAGCATCTGTACTATTTGTTATGGCCACCCTAAGGAAATTCATGCATGGACCTTAAACACATACTTGGGTAGCCTTCTAGAAATTGCTTTTTTTTCCTCCTAATATCATGTTTCTAAGAATTATTCATAGTGTTGACTCTGTGATTCTCCACTTCTTTTTTTCTTCAACATCAGTGGCAATATCTCATCAAAGATGTATTAATAATATATACATGAAAAACCCTTAACTCTATTCTTTCTAAAATGATTATGCGTCTGGTTTGGGATACACTCTCTTATATTTTTTATGTTCCTGTATTTTATTTCAAAGTTTTTAAGAAAATTATATAAATTTGAAAATTCATTATATATCTATCTTTATACATGTTTGGTGTGTGTTAGACAGAATAATGACCCCCAAAGATATCCATGTTCTCAGTATTACAACCTGTGAATGTTACCTTGTAAGGCAACATAGATAAATATGATTAAAGATCTTGAAATGAGGAGATTATCCAGTGTGCCTAATCGAATCACAAGGGTCCTTAAAATTGCTTTGGTCAGAAAGGTATATATGACCATGGAAGAAAAATCAGACAAATGCAACATTGTTGGCAATTTTTTTTTTTTGCCATTTTTTCAAGGCATTTTTTCTGTTACAGTTTGAAGAGAAGGAAATAGGAGTTTATTAATTTGCTGGTAAATGAGGAGGTTGGCAGACTCCTGTCTCAAAGTACCAACATCCTGCTTCTGAGCAGAAGTACAGAGTTTCTTTTTTTTTTTTTTTTTTTTTTGAGACAGAGTCTCACTTTGTTGCCCGGGCTAGAGTGCCGTGGCATCAGCCTAGCTCACAGCAACCTCAAACTCCTGGGCTGAAGTGATCCTTCTGCCTCAGCCTTCCGAGTAGCTGGGACTACAGGCATGCGCCACCATGCCCGGCTAATTTTTTCTATATATATATTTAGTTGGCCAATTAATTTCTTTCTATTATTAGTAGAGACGGGGTCTCGCTCTCGCTCAGGCTGGCCTCGAACTCCTGA
>CAUYRT010020337.1:0-16185 GCA_963574885.1 Lepilemur ruficaudatus
TCTTTTTTTTTAATTTCAGAATATTACAGGGGTAAAAATGTTTTGGTTACATAATCTGCTTTTATATAGTTTGAGTCAAAGTAATAATGTGTGCCCATCACACAGATAGTGTGCATTGTACCCATTAGGTGTGAATTTACCGACCTCATCCTCCCGCCTGCCACGTGCTTGATTTCCATTGAGTTTTACTTCCATATGTGCACATAACTGTTGATAGATAGTTCCAATTTAGTATTGAATGCAGGTGGTGTTTGTTTTTCCATTCTTGTGATACTTCACTTAGGAGAATGGACTCCAGCTCCATCCAGGTTGTTACAAAAGATATTAGATCACCATTTTTTATGGCTGAGTAGTACTCCATGGTATACATAAACCACATTTTATTAATCTGCACATGTATTGATGGGCACTTGGGTTGTTTTCACATCTTTGCAATTGTGAATTGTGTTGCTATAAATATTTGAATGCAAGTGCCTTTTTTAATAAAATGTCTTTTTTTCCTTTGGGTAAATACCCAGTAGTGGGATTGCTGGATCAAATGGTAGGCCTACTTTTAGTTCTTTGAGGTAACTCCATACTACTTTCTTTCTTTTTTTTTTTTGAGACAGAGTCTCACTGTGTTGCCCAGGCTAGAGTGCCATGGCATTAGCCTAGCTCATAGCAATCTCACACTCCTGGGTTCAAGCAATCCTTCTGCCTCAGCCTCCCAAGTAGCTGGGACTACAGGCATGTGCCACCATGCCAGGCTAATTTTTTTTTTTTATATATATACATATTTTTTCAGTTGGCCAATTGATTTCTTTGTATTTTTAGTAGAGACGAGGTCTCGCTCTTGCTCAGGCTGGTTTCGAACTCCTGACCTTGAGCGATCCTCCTGCCTTGGCCTCCCAGAGTGCTAGGATTACAGGCATGAGCCACCATGCCTGGCCTCCATACTACTTTCAATAGAGGTTGTACCAGTTTGCAGTCCCACCACCAGTGTATGAGTGTTCCTTTCTCTCTGCATCCATGCAGAGTATCTGTTGTTTTGAGACTTTTTGATAAAAGCCATTCTTAAGGGAGATAAGTGACATCTCATTGTGGTTTTGATTTGCATTTCCCTGATGATTAGAGACATTGAGCATTTTTTCATATGTTTGTTGGCCATTAGTCTATCTTCATTTGAAAAGTTCTTGTTCATGTCTTTTGATCACTTTTTAATGGGGTTGTTTGATTTTTTTTCTTGCTGATTTCTTTGAGTTCTTTGTAGATTTTGGTTATTAGCCCTTTATTGAATGTACAGAATGCAAATATTTTCTCCCATTTTATTGGCTGTCTATTCACTCTACTAATTGGTTCCTTGGCTGTGCAGAAGCTTTTTAATTTGATCAGGTCCCATTTATTTATTTTTGTTGTTACTGTGATTGCTTTTGAGGTCTTCTTCATAAATTCTTTGCCTACGCCAATATCTATAAGAGTTTTTCCAACATTTTCTTCTAGAATTCTTATAGTTTCATGCCTTAGGTTTAAGTCTGTTATTTATCATGAGTTAATTTTTGAGAGTGGTGAGAGGTGTGGAGATCCTATTTCAGTCTTCTACATGTGGCTATCCAAGTTTTCCAGTACCATTTATTGAATAGGGATTCTTTTTCCCCATGTATGTTTTTGTCTGCTTTGTCAAAGATCAGATGACAATATGAGGATGGTTTTATATCTGGGTTCTCTGTTCTGATCCATTGCTCTGTTCTTGTGCCAGTACCATGCTGTTTTGGTTACTATAGCCTTGTAGGATAGCTTGAGGTCTGATAAATTGATGCCTCCTGATTTGTTCTTTTTGCTTTAGGTTGCTTTGGCTATACAGGGTCTCTTCTGCTTCCATACAAAGTGTAGAGTTATTTTTTCTAGATCTGCACATTCCTATATGCCAACAACAGTCAAGCTGAGAATCAAATAAAAGACTCAATACCTTTCACAATAGCAACAAAGAAAATAAAATACCCAGGAATATATTTAACCAAGGAGGTAAAAGACCTCTACAGGGATATCCACAAAACACTGGGGAAGGAAATCACAGAGGACATAAACAAATGAGAAAACATATCATGCTCATGGATCAGCAGAATCAGCATTGTTAAAATGTCTATGCTACTCAATGTGATTTACAGATTCAATGGGATCCCTTCGTGATGGTTCTATAAACTTAGGAGAAGCCGCTAGTGCCAGCTCCCTTTCCTGGGCCACGCAGACTGACTGGGGTCTGCCTTAATTTACAGGCAGCCATCATGGTTCTCCTGAGCACATTCACACTGCTCAACTGAATTAATTAAAGGAAAGGCCTATGTTTTCGGCAGAAAGATGTCATATAAGCAGTTAATTGAACAGTCAGAACTTTAGTTAATTACAAACACAAAACAGTTCCAGTTTTTATTCAACTGTTGCTTTTAAAAGTACTCTGTCAAATCCCCTATTCCACAGCTTTTCTGTCACTTGTAACTTTTAAAAAGTCAGATCCAGTCTAATCTAAAATGAAGTCTCATACCCACTTTGTCTATTGACCTGTATTATTTCATTGGAAGTTTCTCCCTCCTACTAAACAGTTTATCAAGAAAACACCTTTCACAGCTCCTTCCACCCCCACATGAGGCCATGGGATCTCTAATGCAATAGTTATCAAAATATTTGTTTACACTCCCCCACATAGTGTGTGTGTACCCCCACACTTAAAAATACTTGACATCTAAATTTTTAAAATTTTGATGCAAAAGATGCAATTTCTGTTGTATTGTAAATATTGGCAGTTAAAATAATGCCATTATATCACTCTTTTAAATACATCTGCTAAACTACAAATACTGTAGTTATTTTATAACGACTGTCATCCATTGACACTACATGCATTTATGATTCATTGGTAATCCATGGAAAAGCTCTTCTTTAATGGCAGGAAACTTTGCAATGTTCCTCTGCTTTCTTGAACTTGTATTTCCGTTCCATTTCTCCCATACAATTTTATCCTCTTATCTTGTTATCCTTGAAAGTTTTTAGTAACCACCCTACCATAATTTTCTACAATAAAAATACTCATGTAAACATAAATGTTTTGATTTCCTGTGTCTCTAAGATTACAAATGTCAAAAAATGTATTCTGGAATGAGTTATCAAATATTTTTAGGAGGTACTTGATCAAAACAAAATATACATTAAAATTTTTAATAAATAATGATTAAACATGAATACTAAAAATTTGTTGACAATTTATTTTAGGGAGCCTCCAACTTCCTCTAGCATCATACCAGGGTGGCAGCAGTGAAAATTCCAGAAAAGGAATGTCTTTCTCCTAATGGAGCTGAGCGGTGCTTGCGTGGAAAAGAGCTGCAGACATGGGCCAGACAGCTGTGACTCAGTTCTTTCCCAGCTGGCTACCTTGGGCCACAGGTCACTTAACTTTTTGTCTCTGTTTCCCATCTTTGCAGGAATTAATACAGTATGTGCTCTGTCTCCTTCACAGAGTTGTGGGAAGCTTCACCTGCTATAATGTAAAAGTGCTTTGTGTGCATCAAAAACGAAATATAATTGTTATTTACTGTTATTAGTAAAGGAGGAAAATGCCCTTTCTGAAATTTGGCATCCAGGGCCTGGAATTTAAATTGCAATTTGATCATTATAATGGTAGTTTAATCTGATCTGTTTGGTATTGTTTTGGGCTTATTTGTACCCAAGATATTAAAATAAAATTTTTCTAAAGAAAAACATAACAGTCCTTAGAGATTCTTGAAGTAGCCTTCAAAATAGAATTAAAAGGATTCCTAATAAGCCTAAATGACTCAATGATCACTCTAGTGAGAAGTTAGCTCTGGGTTAGCTGGCTAGGGGCTGGGATCCAGGGAAGGCAAACCACCAACTAGTCAAGCAGGAATGAATTTGTGAATCACAAATCACACCCCTGTGTATACACAACCAGGCAGCTTCTGGTCTTAGGAGCTTTTTATTCTAGGTCCTCGGAGGGGGAGGGGAGAGAGAGAGACAGAGACAGAGAGACAGAGAGACAGAGACATGTGGGGGCGGGAAGGATGAATGTCTTTAAAGAGTAAATGATATAAGGAAATAAGCAAGGAAGGGAAGAGGGGATCAAAAAAACAGGAAAAATGCAGCATGTTTGAAGTCTCCTCATCTTGAGTCCATCAGTTAAATCCCCCGGAGAGCAAACAAAGCGAGCTCGGGGTGTTTGTAGTCCCGGCCTGGGTGGGTCCCAGTGTGGACGTGGAGGTGTGGCGGGCTCTCCCTGACAGAGCCGACGTCTCGGCTCCTCTTTGAAGTTGACCTGAACAATCCTTTCATCGAGTTTTCAATATTGCTGTGGCTATAATTTAAACTTGAAACAGGAACAAAGTGTTTTTGCTATTGAGTCAACCCTCTGTTAGAAGAGACTCCCCGCGTGCAGATGGCTGCTCTCGGCTCCCTTGGCTGTGCGTTTGGCCTCCGCACTTGACGCACACGCTCTGCAGAGCGAAACAGCAAATCACAAACCGGGGCTGACTGTGGGGTCTAAACAATGGTAGTACCATTTCTAAAATTTGTCTTTCTTCCTCCTTCCCTCCCTCCTTTTCTTTCTCTTTCCTTCTTTTGCTTCTTTTTCTTTCTTAAAAATTTTATAATAGTAATGTAATAGTATTGCAAATGTAATGTTCATTATACAACATTAAAAAGTACAAATAAAAACAAAACAAATCAAAATAAAAATACATGAATCACTTCATCCAAAGTTAACCTCAGTTTACATGCCGGTGGAAATTCTTCCAGAATGTCCATCTACTTGTTTGTCTGTCTGTCTGTCTGTCTCTCTCTCTCTCTCTGTCTTTGTGTGTGTTTGCATGTGTGTGTGCATGTGTGGATTACTCCACTAGAAATAAAGTTTCTTGAGGGTAATGATTCTCAATTCCCTTAATTTGACCCCATTCTAAATAGAGTTTTCCACTTATTTTCCTTGATGGTGGCATTTTAGTTTTATCTATAAGGAGCTAACTCTGAGACCACACAGTCCAATGTGATTTTCAGGTCATAGTTATTTGAGAAGGGAAGGACTAAAGTTTCCGTTCATGAGGGTGGTTTGGGATTAAACTTTCAGGGATCTGAATAGATGCTGAAAACAGAGCCTTTCTTTTTTTTCTGAGTCGTCTTGTCTGATAGATGACAACAAGGTGTGATTGAAAAGTGTGAAGTAAGGCAGCCCCAATGTGTCCCTCTTACACTGCCCTCCTCAGCTCACTCTGGTCCCTACACTTTCCAAGGAACCCCCTCCCCCCATTATTCATTGTGCTACAGTAATTCTGGGGACATTCTCAGATAAAAATGTGCCTGCTTATAGATATCACACCAAAGCCTCATCAGGCATTAGTAATACCGTAAGTTGGATAGCTTGGATTAGATCATCAGTTCCTGGGAGGAGAGGAAGACCTTAACAACGGTATGGGTTGGGGTTTCGGGGAATGAAAGAGAAGAGAGAGTTAAGGGGAGGGAAAGATAAGGAAAGATTCTGAGCCTACACATTTCCTCCAGCTTGATGGGTGGGCAGATAGCAAGGGACCAAAAACCCACCCGACTTGGAGTATGCACACATACAGAGGGAGGGAGGGGGATGGATTGTTGTAAAGATCCAGTGTTCTTAGAATTGTGGGGACAGACATACAGTACAGCAGGTCTGGTACAGTTGGGATTTCAGGAAGTGTTCCTCTCTCCCTTCTCTGCCCCTTCCTCTTCAGTTCCTCTATTGCCCAAGCAACATCTAATCACTCACTTGGTACTTGGCCCAAAATGGTCTCAAGCCCTACTACTGTATCAACCCGGTTCTGCTACCCACCAGAGCTAAGAATTCTTCTGTATCTCTTAATTCAAATTCCCGATACTGGCATTGAAATCAGTTGGGGCATTTTTAAAAAATCCAGATTCTTGGGCTCTCAGCCTTGGTGATTCAACCAGAATCTCTGAAGAGAGGAAGAGTAGTAACCAGCTCGTCTCTGTTGGGGCAGACTCTGCCATAGCTGCTGGTTGGTTGCCCTGAGGTCAAGAGTCCATCCAAGGACCCTGGGCTGCAGTCAGGGTGGGTGGGCTTCAAGAGGCAGATGGGGCCCTTCGGGGCTGGGATCAGGGCAAAACAAACACTGTAAGACGTATTTGCTACAGTGCTCCCTTCAACGCATTCTCTACTTGTCACTAGGGAGTTTTTAAAAATCGTATAAATTAGATCATGCTCACCCAGCTTCAAATCCTTCAGTCGATCCCTTGTCTTTTTAGATAAGGACCAAAATCTTTAGAGAGGTGAGAGCAGAGAATAAAATAGATAGAAGGAATAAGTTCTAGTGCTCTATACCACTGCAGGATGACTGCAGTTGACAATAATATATTATATAGTTTCAAATAGCTAGAAGGAGGATATTGAACGTTTCTAACACAAAGCAATATAAATGTTTGAGGTGATGGATGTGCTAATTACCCTGATCTGAACACTATGCAATAGACGTATCAAAACATCACTGTGTACCTCGTGACTAGATGCAATTATTATTTTTCTATTAAAAAAATAACAACAAAATGGGAAATACTAAGTGCAAAACTGAATGTCTGGGGACCTAGATTTTGGTTTGGATTCTGCATAAACTTGTCAGTCCTGTAATTTCTCTGGCCTCAGTTTCTTCACTATGAAAGTAAGCGGATGGACAAGATGGTCTCTAACTCTCTGAGCTCTAACATTCTGACATTGCTTGGTTTTGTCCCACAATATTAGGGACAGAAATCCATTCCAGAGTAGGGGATAGGATTCGGGTGGAGCAACATGGCTCATGAATACATTGACCTCCTATTAGCTGATGAGAAGTGAAGGTGAGAAATCAGTGGGAATGGAGGACTCTGAGCAAGATCCTGACCAAATCCTGGCGCTATAGACAACAAACACATGGACACGCTCCTTCTGGCTTTTGATGACACAATCAAATTGTTCAAGTGAAAATCGAGATTCTGAGACAAATCTTTCAAAACAATAATTCTTTTTTTTTTTTTTTTTTTTCGGCGACAGAGTCTCACTCTGTTGCCCCCCGGTAGAGTGCCATGGTGTCAGCCCAGCTCACTGCAACCTCACACTCCTGGGCTCAAACGATCCTCGTGCCTCAGCCTCCTGAGTACCTGAGACTGCAGGTATACGCCACCATGCCTGGCTAATTTCTTTCTATTTTTAGTAGAGACAGGGTCTTGCTCTTGCTGAAGCTGATCTCAAACTCCTGAGCTCAAGCAATCACTCCCATCTTGGCCTCCCACAGTGCTAGGATTACAGGTGTGAGCCACCGAGCCTGGCCTCAAAACAATACTTCTAAAGCTACTTGTGTGCGCGTCCAGGTGTTAGCTGGGTGAATATGTAGCAAATGCTGAAATATTTCAGTCCCAAGCAAACTGTGAGAATTGGTGCAAGCAGAAATGATGCAAAACTAACTACTAAGAGAAAATGAAAACTTTCTGTGGATGGCTGGCCACACTGCAGCTCAGAATAGTCATCTGTAGGGTGGGTGAAATAGTGTGTCAAGAATTCACTGGTCGGATGATTATAATGAGTCTTGTAAGTTGATGAAGAGGCTTGAATTTTTTCAGCAAGTTCAGAAATACTTCATTCATTTCTACTAGGCAAAATGTGTGTCCCTGAGGTCAAAGATGGCGTCTATCGCTTTAGCATACCTGGACCTTTAACAAATTCAAACTAACCCACTGCAGTGGACCTAGGCGTGGTTGGATGGAAGACTGCTCACAGACTCAGCTGATATCCCACCTGCACTTCCCATCCACCTCCTGGCTCGTCCCCACGTGCTATAATGCCCTTCTCTTCTGCAGGCCAGCCTTTCTCTCTTATCACTCAACCTGTTAAGAAATTTTATATTCTCCAAAAATGCTGTCCTTTATTGGGTGGCTAGGGGCCAGTGACTTCTGATTCCTTATGCTTAATTAATCCTTCCATCTTCTGTGCTGCTGTATCATCTTATATTAATAAATACCACTAGTATGAGACTTAGAGCATTAATGATGTCTGTCTGCCCCTCTGGATTCTGTGCCTCTTTATAGCAGACATCGTGACTCACAATTGCATCCCCCACATCTCCCACGGCATCCAGCGTGTAACTGGTACCCAATAAATACTTAGAAAGAATTGTAGCAATGACTGTGGGGGTGAGGGGGTGGGAGGAGGGGAGAAGGGGTACTTACCCCCTCATAAAGACTTGTATCCCAATTTATTTTATAACATTTAAAATACTATCCATTGACCATGAAAATAGAGCAGACCACAATACTGTTTGAATATTAGTGATTGAAACAGGAAAATGCTGCATAGGAATATTTGTCTTGAATGACAATGCTTAAGGACAAGGAGACAAGTTGGTTCAAATAAAGAAGGGTGAGGAAGGACCTTCTGAAGAGAATCACACCTCCTGAATGGTTTTAGGGGTTGTTCACACCTCTAGCCGAGTCCAGTTAAATTCCAAAGCACATGGCCTTCTTCTTCCTCTGCATGCCTATTCTTACGTGATCCCATCATGCATGGAATAATTTACAGGCTGACAAAGTAAGTAGAGGAGGAATAGAAGACAGAAAGAGAATAAAAGACCACCTTGGGGTATCCATGCAAGTTGGAAGAAGGAAAAAGAAGGGGAGCTGCTATGGTTTGAATTGTGTTCCCCCAAGTTCATATGCTGAAATCTTAACCCTCAGGATTTCAGAATGTGATCTCATTTGAAAATAAGGTTGTTGCAGATGTAATTAGTTAGGTTAAAATTAAGGAGGGCTCTAATCCAATATGACTGTTGTCCTCATAAAAAGGGAAAATTGGGACACAGAGACACAGGAAGAATGCCACGTGAACATGAAGATGGCCATCTACGAGCCAAGGAGAGAAGCATGGAACAGATTCTTCCTTTGAAGACTTCAGAAGGAACCAGCCCACTGACATCTTGATCTCAGACTTCCAACCTCCAGAATTGTGAGGCAGTAAATTTCTGTTCAAACGACCCAGTGTATGGTACTTTGTTATGGCAGCCCTAGTAAACTAAGGTAGGAAAGAAGGAGAATGTGTGTGTAGATATAAAAGAAAGGTTTCCTGAGACGGAATTAATTGCATTGTGGAGTGTGAAATAGAGAGGTCTGAGGAGGATAGCTGTGCAAGACAGTTCAGAGGAGGAAGAAAGAAAAAGGGACAATGACTCAGTTCCTGGTGCCAGCTAGCAGATGGGCTGTTGATTGGAACAGCTCTCTGTAGGGGGAGAAGAAACAGCACACAGTGGATCTTTCCAATTTGTCAGATATTTCAAGTAGCCAGGACGTGGTAATTGTTGGACATGCAGGCTACTGCTAAGCTGTGGCCCAGCACCCTCTGCGATTATTGGAAGGCTGAGAAAGCAGGGATTTGGGGTAAATATTACAGTGGTTATAATCTAGGCAGTTGCACATGTGCGCAGCGTGGTATGTGGACATGGAATTTAAACTTTTGCCGCATCTGACTAAAATTCAAATTGCTAGAGGGTTTTCAACTGTGGCTGTGCTACTATTGTCTTTGCATAGCATCTTACACAAAGTTAGAAAATAGTTTTTCTTTGTGGTAATAATTTTATTCTTTTAAGCTTGCTAAAAGGAGATATACTTTTTTAAATAATATTTTTAAGTCAATAGTATGTAGAAAGCCTGCATTTACATGCACTGAAAACTTCGAGGCATGCTTCTGTTTATTTCTTGAAGTATTAACATTTTAATATAAAAACTTAAATATAAAAAAACCAACAGTGACCAAGAAATAATAAGTGTTTACAAAGCACTTTCACATGTACCATTTTACTTGATCCTTACAAGATCCCAGTGGTTTTACCAAGATAGACCTTACTGTTTCTATTTGACAGACAAGGAAAACTGAGGTTTGTAGAGTTTAAGTAAATGCCCTAATTCATACAGGTGGGGAGTAGCATTATAAAAAATGAAACTAGAACCTGGTTCTTTCAACCTCCAATTCAGTGTTCTCTACTATTAATGACATATTTAATAATTTCAGAAATGGTTAATAGAAAATAATAATACATGGTTTATTGTCTTAAGTCTTTTAATGATCTAACTACATTCTATTTGTCAAGATATTTATCTCAGGCCGGGCAGGATGGCTCACGCCTATAATCCTAACACTCTGGGAGGCTGAGTGGGGAGGATCGTTTGAGCTCAGGAGTTAGAGACCAGCCTGAGCAAGAGCAAGACCCCATCTCTACTAAAAATAGAAGCAAAACAGCTGGACAACTAAAAATATAGAAAAAATTAGCCGGGCATGGTGGCACATGCCTGTAGTCCCAGCTACTTGGGAGGCTGAGGCAGAAGGATTGCTTGAGCCCAGGAGTTTGAGGTTGCTGTGAGCTAGGCTGATGCCATGGCACTCTAGCCCGGGCAAGAAAGTGAGACTCTGTCTCCAAAAAAAAAAAAAAAAAAAAAAGAAAAGATATAGATATGCACAGGATGCTTACTGTGGGAAGATATGGATGGAATACCCAGAGCCTCAGCTGGTGCAGTTTCTAAGGGGACACTTTTCACATCATTATGTTGTGAATGATACCCCATGCAGTTAGGCAGTGCAGTTTTTTTCTAGCAGGCCTAATTAGGGATGATATTTGGGTTAAATTTTGATTATGAAAGGGTCAGGGGATGAAGGGAGAAGTATGCCTCAAAGCAGAGAGAATTCCATGTACAAAGGCATGGGGGCACAAGAGGTCATGGTATGTTTGAGGACTTGGAATTAGTTCATTATAGCTATAGAGTATAGGATGAGAGTGTGATTACTAAGAGATGAGAATAAGAGATTGGATTATGAAGGACCTTGTTTGCTATATTAATACCTTCAGATTTATCTGAATCTAGGAAGCTATTAAGTGAATTAAACAGATGATTAAAATTGTCAGATTTATTTTTGAAAAGTAGCTCAGGCAGTACTAAGAAGAATGACTTGGAGTAGGAACTGATCTAGAAGCTGGGAGAAGGTAGCTGTAGTAGTCTAGGTCAATGCTACTCCTAGTATGGACCCAAACTTTATTACAGGTTGGCAGTGATGAAACAAATATATTTCCCCTTATCCCATAACTTGCTTGAGGCTCATTTCTAAACATTTAGAAAGTTTTATAACAGTTTGACATGGTTCATGGTTTATAACCTTTGCTGGGCCTTCAGGATTATTCTCTATGAAGTCTTAAATTTGTCTCAAGTGAATTCTTTTCTCCACTGCTCACACAGCTATTTCAAATCTTTATCACTCAAGTTCTTACTCCACCTCTTCCCCACTTTCTACAGATGATTTCATCACTTATTTCACAGAGAAAATAAAGCCAAAGGATGCAGGAACTGTATAACTTCCTGTTATACCCACAGACAAAGTTATATCAGCACAGTGAGGTTTCGTCTACTTTTCTGTCTCTCGATCTGTTCTCTTACAGTTTTTCCAGAAGCTTTGCTCCATCTAATATCTTCTTATCTCAGGTTTTTACCCTCTACCTCTCTACAGTACCTCTCACTTTAGTGTATAAATGCTCAAGGCTTACCCCTAAATTCAGCCCTCATCATCCTCTGTATTATAAAGCCTGATTTCTGTCTTTCTCTTTATAGCCAAACTCCTTGAAAGAGAGTGGTCTTCAATCCCTGCTTCTACTCCTTCACCTCTCATTATTCATAATCCAATGTACGATCATTTTTACACATACCATATGGCTCAAACTGCTCTGACAAATAACCAGTGACTTGTTAATAACTAGCAGTTAGGTATGCAATCCAATGGGCACATTTCAGTCCTTATGGTTTGTGTCACAATAGAGTTTGTTTTTTTCCATCATATGTTCATGTATCACAACTTTTTAAATCTTTTCACCTGTTGATGGACATTTGGATTGTTTCTCGTTTTTGGCTATTAACAAATCAAATTGGAATGAACTTTCATTTACAGATATTTGTGTGGACGTAAGCTTTCATTTCTCTTGAGTAAATACCTAGGAGTGAAATGGCTAGGTCAAATTATATGTTCAAATTTAAGAACTGCCAAACTTTTTTCCAAAGTGATTGCAGTTTGCATTCCCACCAGCAAAGTATAAATAGTTCCAGTTGCTTGTGAGCATTTGGTAATGCCCATTTTTTTGTCCCCAATTATAGCCATTTTAATAGGTGTATAGTGCTGTTTCATTGTGGTTTGGCATTTCCTTAATGACTAAAGATATTTAGCATCTTTTTAAGTGCTTATTAGCCATCTTTATATCCTTTTTGGTAAAGTATCTGTTTAAGCCTTTGCCCGTTGTTTAGTTGGGTTGTTTGTTTTCTCAGTATTAGGTTTTGAGTGATCTTTATATGTTTTGGATATAAATCCTCTTTCACGTGTATGCAATTTTCAAATATTTTCTTCCGACTGTAGTTCTTTTTTTAAAAAATTATGTTAATAGTGTCTTTTGCAATGCAAACATTTAAATTCTGGTGAAGTCCAGTTTATGAGTTTTTTCTGTTATGGATCATACTTTTGGTGTCATATCTAGAAACTCTTTGCCTGACCCAGGTCATGAAGCTTTTTTCCTATGTTTTCTTCTAAAAGTTGTATAGTTTCATGATTTATGTTGAGATCTGCATTTCATGTTTGAGTTAATATTAGTATTAGTTGTGATGTTTAGGTAGAGCTTCTTTTTTTAACATACAGATGTACGATTGTTCTAATACTGTTTGTTGAAAAACCTGTCCTTTCTCCATTGATTTTGCCTTTGTACCTTTCTCAAAAAATCAGTTGGCCATATTTGTGTGTCTCATTTTTCTTTAATCTGTAGATTATTTAGAAGTGTTTTTGATTTTCAAAAATGATATTATGCTATCATTCAAGTTGTGATATAATCTTATTGTGATTAGAATATGTGATCTGCATGGTTTATGTCATTTTCTTGGGATTTGTTGAGATTTACTGTGTGGCCTTATATGTGATCATTTTTTATAAATATGTGTAATGTTTAGTGTAACATTTTATATCTGTCCACTAGATAAAGTTTGCTAATTGTGTTATCTAAATATTATATACTTTATATAATTAAATGTATTATTATATGTGTAATCTTTCTTTTGAGAAATATATTAAAATGTCTTACTCCGGTGAATTTGTATTATTTCTTCTCTTAGTTCTGTCAATTTTTGCATTATTTTGAAGCTTTTATTACATACATAGAAGTTTAGAATTTATGTCTTTCTATTGTATTGAGCCTTCTAAATATGTACTAATTAACTCTTCTCTCTAAAAACACTTTTCCTACAGTTTGTTTTTTCTCTTACTAATGCACCTGCCACTTTTCCTTTTTTTAAATTATTTTTTAAATTGCAGTTGTAATTTACATGGAGTAGAATGTACAGATCTTAAGTATTCCTTTTTAAGAGTTTTGACAATAGTAAGCACCATCCTAATCAGGATACAGAACGTTTTCATCAGATTTCAATCCTATTTCAATCAAAATTTCAGAACATTTTTCACCCCAGGAAGTTCACTCCAGTGAGTTTCACCCTTTCCTCTGCCCTAGGCAAACTACTTTTTGGTTTCTGTCATCTTTGATTAATTTTGCTTGTTCTTAGGTTTGATATAGATAGAATCATATAATATGTATGTATTCTTATGTGCCAGGCTTCTTTCATTCTACATAAAATGTTTTTGTAGTTCATCCATGTTTCTGGCACATATCAGTGTGGTTTTCTCTTTTTATTACTGAATCATTTCAGTGTATGAAATATAATATAATTTGTTTATCCATTCTTCTGTTATTTCTAGTTTTAGGCATTGTTGTTGAAGTCTTTTTGTGGATATATGTTTTCATTTCTCCTGGGATAAATATCTAGGCGTGGAATTGCTGAGTTGTAAAGCAGATATATCTTTATTAAAAGTGCCAAACAGTTTTCTAAAGTGGTTTTACCGTTTCGTACTACTGTCAGTAAAGATGAGAGTTCCTGCTGCATGTCCTTGGAACATCTGATAGTCTTTGAATATAGCCATTTAAGTGGATGTGAAATGGTAATCTCATTTCAGTTTTAATTTGCATTTCCATGATGACTAATGATGTTTGGCTCATTTTCATCTATTTTTTTGGCTGTTGGTATATCTTTTTTCTCTGAAATGTCTATTCAAGTTCTCTGCCCATGTAAAGAATTGGTTTGTCGTTATTACACTGTAGGAGTCATGTTTTCTTTTCTGAATACCAGTCTTTTGACAGATAAATATATTGTGATTATTTTTTCCTACTCTGTAACTTGCTCTTCATTTTGTTAATGGTATCTTGCTTTGTTTTGGTTTTGTTTTTGGTTTTTTTTGTTTTGTTTTGTTTTTTGAGACAAGGTCTTACTCTGTTGCCTGGGCTAGAGTGCAATGGTATTGTCATAGCTCACTCAGCTCACTGCAGCCTCAAACCTGGGCTCAAGTGATCATTCTTCCTAGCCTCCCAAGTAGCTGGGACTACAGGAATGTACTACCAGGCCTGGCTAATTTTTTTATTTCTTGTATAGATGGGGTCTCACTATGTTGCTCCGGCTGACCTCGAACTCTTGGCCTGAAGTGGCCGTCCTGCCTCAGCTTCCAGTGGTATCTTTTGATGAACAGAAAATTTTATTTTGGAGAATTTAAATTTATCAATTTTCTCTTTTATTATTAGTATACTTTTGGTCCAATGTAAGAAATCTTTGTCATGCCAGAAGATGCAAAACCAAGAAGAAAATTAAAATAATGAAATTATATTTTAATGAAAATTAAAAAAAAAAAAGAAATCTTTGTTACCTCAAAGCAGTTTTATAGTTTTAGTTTTTATGTTTAGTTTTCCATCTAAAATTAATTTTCATATATGGAATAGGATAAGGGCTTGAGGGGTTTTTCTTGTTGTTTTGGTGTTTTTAAAATATTGAATACCTGTTCTCTCAACACTTTTTTGTTAAAAAAGACTTTATTTTCCATATTGAATTGCCTTGCTCCCAACCTTATGTTCAATTGAGGTACCATGTTACTTGAGGGGTATCTCTCTCAGCAGTCTTGCTGTATCTTACATGAAGGCCCCACGAGGAAGGAATTGGCAGAATAGGTGTAGACAATGGATCTATACCTCAGCTTTCTAATTAATTAAACCAATCATTTTCTGCCAGTGAAAATGTATTAAAAAATTCTTTTGGTTTCTCCTCCCCTCTTCCAGTGGCCAGTTTGCTCTTCTTCCCACCGTGCCTCCGGGATGAAAGGGGCTTGGGATATTTTCTCTGCTAGCAAGGGCTTTTTTCTTTCTGGAATTTAGTACATTTACATTCTTCAAGTTCTCAACTTTCTTGCATACAACCAGCCAACCAACCAACAAATAAAAACTATGATTTCGGCCGGGCGCGGTGGCTCACGCCTGTAATCCCAGCGCTCTGGGAGGCCGAGGCGGGCGGATTGCTCAAGATCAGGAGTTCGAAACCAGCCTGAGCAAGAGCGAGACCCCGTCTCTACTATAAATAGAAAAAAATTAATTGACCAACTAAAAATATATAGAAAAAACTAGCCGGACATGGTGGCGCATGCCTGTAGTCCCAGCTACTCTGGAGGCTGAGGCAGTAGGATCTCTTGAGCCCAGGAGTTTGAGGTTGCTGTGAGCTAGGCTGACGCCACGGCACTCACTCTAGCCCCGGCAGCAGAGTGAGACTCTGTCTATAAATAAATAGATAGATAGATAGATAGATAGATAAGTAAATAAATAAATATCTCCAGGTGAGAACAAAATAGTCTTCATATTTCTAATTTCTTTTTTTTTTTCACTTTTAATTCTTTTTTTTTTATTTTTTTTTATTTTTTTATTTTTTTATTTTTATTTATTTATTTATTTATTTATTTATTTGCTTTTAACGAATTTTATTTTTTTAATCCAAATAGTTTAAGTAGAAAATGACAATCCTTACAAAGAACTAGCATCAAAGAGCCATTTAAAACATTTTGCATATAAGAAGTTTAAGAAAAGCAAATGCCACATTCATTATTTCTTTTTTTTTTTTTTTAAACTAACGAAAATGTTTGGGACACAGAAAAAAAGTGTTCAGAGGGAAATTTATAGCATTGAATCCATATAATAACAAAAAAAGAAAGATCTAAAATAACAAAAATCTAAAATTTCAGCTTAGGAAGTGAGGCAAAAAAGA